>JASDQU010815176.1:75578-88602 GCA_032191745.1 Picea mariana
TTCTTCCTTTTCTTCTAATTTAGAACTCTCTTCTTGTTCTTTGAGAATTCCATTTAACTTCAAGATGTGCCTTTGACTCCTCCTAAGAAACTTCTTAGTGTTATCCAAAAGATAGTTATAGTGTGTATAAAAATGATCACTCCTATATATGTATAAACCCTCTTCAATTTCCTTTTGAAGTTCTAATAGATTTTCTTTTATTCTTTCCATGGGATAACTATCATCAAACTTTACACAAACTATTTCTAAATCATTGACATAGACCCCAAACCTCAGCTCAATATCCGCTTAGGATTGTTCTAAAATTACCTTTAGCCGAAGTGGCTCCTTTGATTCCCGTTGGAACCTCCAATGAATCCACAGGTCCTTTGTAAAAACTTTCCCTATGTAACTTGACACCAGATGCGAGCTTTTCCATCTCCAAGCGATCATGAACTTATCTTATCACAAGTGTCTTTCACAACTCACAACTCACAAGTTCATGGGTCGAAGACCCTTGACTACTCTTTCCAAACTCACGATACCCGAGGTAATGATACGGGTATACCTCCCTTCTTGTTAGCGCTTCTACCAGTGACCACCTGCTAGGGCTAAAAACTACCAGCTCTTGCAACTTCGCTGCTTCGTGAGTTGAAGGATTTAAATTTGGCACTCTCCCTTTGCGAAACCTTGAGAGGTGATAGTTGACTTCCTTTTTGCACTTCTCGCAACTCACAATCTCGCAATTTGGAAGGTTGAAGCTCCAGGCCCTTCTTTTACGAAACTCCGAGACGCAAAAGTCAGAGAAGGTTGACTTCTTTAGTGCTTCTCAGAACTTGTAACTTTGCGACTTGAATGGTTGAGCCTTTGTACTCCTTTCTTATGAGAATATGAAGAACAAGAAATCAATAGGGTGTTAGCCCCCTTTTCAAACGACACGTGTCCACCACTTGTCACCACTTTTTCCTTTCTCTGGACGTCTTATCGTCGCGCCACCTGTCAGCCACATGGTTCCCACCAAGTGGACGTGCCACGTGTTACATGAGCCCTCACAAATTGCAAGATCATAACTTCTGTAGTTGAAACTGATTCTTCCCAACCTCTGAAACCCTGATACACGATATAGCGAAGAGGTTTTGATCTGACGGTTGCTCCTACTTCTCGCTACTCGAAAGTTCGGACAACCAAAGGATTTGGTCCATCCTCCAAACTCATGATATGTGATACTCACAAAAGTTTAGATCTGACGGTCCTCCCATGATTTGGATCCAATGGTATGGATCTATTCCTCCACTTCTCGCAACTCGAGATCTCATGACTCGAGGAATTTGATCTTCCACCCCCAAACTTACGAACCCCGAGTTTGTGAAATGATTCGACGGCCCAAACTAACCACAATCGATGATCCTTGTTGATCCTTGACACCAATGAAATGGGTTCATCCTGCCCTTATCCACCCTACAACTCCTCTAGATCCTATGGTCCTCACAACTTTTGGAATTCTCCTCTGAGAATTTTGACCATTCGATTTCTTCCTCTATGAATTCTGCAAGATGAACTGGTGTTCTCCCTTATGAAATTTACTTCTGCTAGATGACCTTGATCCTCATCTCCCTTTGAAATGGTTCGATTTTTTCCTTCCTTTGAAGAGTTCAAAAGGGTTATCCCTCTCGAGCTTTCACTTCCAACCTCAAGGCTGCCAAAAGGGTTTCCTACTCGCACTCCTTGCGACAAACTTTCAAATAACTTCCATTTATTTGATTTCTCGACCCTGTGCACTCTTTGCAGTAGTGATCCTTCAATCCTTCCACCTTAGTTGAAAATTTCTAAGGCCTCGACTAGCCTGTGCACACCTTGCATGGCTTATGTGATTCACTTGAATTTCTGCTGGAATGAGAACAACGGTACCCTTCTTGAGCTTCCTGAGATAAAACTCAGAACCCTTATCAATGCACACCTTGCGGATGTTTCACTGCACTCCTTGCAAGAACTTCTCTCACTCAGGAAGAGAAACAATTAAAACTCATTCTCTTTCTCTCTCAAATTTCATACGCTCAACATGAAATCATACATTCAACACAACATAGCATCATAAAAAATGCATAACAAAGAGAATAAAACAACTGTAAGCATACCATTCAGCATATGTAAGCAATAAACATCATAACACCATGAAAGTTAAGTCAAAGCTTCATATATTAACTCAATTTCTTATGTACATTGATTCTTCTCTATAGCTCTCCTCTTCTATATTGTGCTAATGATACAACAACTACTACTATAATACAAAGGTGAAGGTGTCTATATCCGTTCTCCCTCCTACACTCTAACTGTCTAATATATGAATTCAAATCTTCCTACTTTCATTAACTGGGATTAAATGACTTTTACAATGATAGATGAGAGAGAATCACTCAAGATCTATTTACAACATGCAAGTATGTTTCCCTTAACTACTACATTAACATATGTTCATTAATTTTTTAAAAACATTTCAAAATGTGCAAAATGTGTGCTGTGCTCCTCCAACTGTCTTTCGCCCTCATGCTCGCTTGGCTGGCTACTTACGATGCTCCTGCATCATACTCCCTCGCTTGAAAATTTTCATGAGCTCTTGCATGGTCTATCCATGCTTATGAATTGCTGCTTCATCTTCCCAACTGGCATCTTCAACTAGGTGTCCTTTCCACTTGACCAAGTATTCGAAATACTCTTTTCGCCTGGTCTTTTTGTTGACCCTCTTGTCAATTATACTTTGCATCTGTGGATTTTCAGCTACAGACATTTTTTTTGTCCATTGAACTTCTTTCTGTTCATCTTCTACTCCTGCTTCTTCATCTCTGTAAGGGTACAAATCCGCAACATTGAATATCGGTGAAATTTCGATCCCATCGGGTAATTCAATCTCATATGTGTTTGCCCCAAATTTCTTTATGACCTTGCATGGTCCAATATTTTTCATCTTCAATTTATTATACGTTCCCCTTGGGAATATTTCCTTCCTCAGATGTGAAAGAATCAGATCACCAACTTTAAATTGAAGTTCTTGCCTGTGTTGATCTACTTTGCGCTTATATTCTTGACTTGAACTCTAAAATCGCTCCTTGACTCAGCTATGAAGCTCCTTCATTTCTTCTACAAAGTCCTCTGCACTAGCACTCCTGAATTCATCTTGTTCCGAACCTTTCAATTTAGAAACACCCCTTGGCTGCATTCCATATACAATCTGGAATGGAATTTGCCCTGTGCTTCTATTGAGTGAATCATTGTAAGCAAATTCCACCCATGGCAGAATGTGATCCCATTGACTGTGGTGTTCAGTCACTAGGATCCTCAGAAAATATCCTAAGCTTCTGTTCACAATTTATGTCTGCCCATCTGTCTGAGGATGATACGCTAAGCTAAATGAAAAACTTATCCCCAGCTTCTTCCATAAAGTCCTCCAGAAATGTCCCACGAACTTGGTATCTCGATCAAAAATAGTACTCCTTGGCAAGCTGTGAAGTGTGACGACTTCCTTGAAAAACAGGTTTGCAATATGAGTTGTGTCGCTAGTTTTCTGGCATGGTATGAAATGTGCCATATTGGAAAATCTATCGACTACCACAAATATCGAATCATAGCCTCTTTGCATTCTTGGCAGTCCCAATATGAAATCCATGCTCACTACGTCCCACGGCCTTTCTGGTACGGGTAATGGCTGGTATAACCCTATGTTTTGCCTTTTCCATTTTGTGTGCTGACAAATCCTGCATCTGTCCACAAATTTATTAACATTTGTTCTCGTCCCTGGCCAATAATATGAGCTATTCAACTTTGAGAACATTTTTTCATGACCAAAGTGTCTAGCCAATCCTCCACTGTGTTTTTCCTTCAGCAAATTCTACCTCATGGAGCATTTTGGAATACATAGTTGATTGTCCCTGAATAATAATCCATCCTGGATCATATATTCAGTCCATTGGATTCTATCCCTGAGAATTGGATTCTCAGATGCTTCATATGCTTTCTTAAAATCTGGGTCATCCTTGCACATTTCTTTGAGGTTATCAAAACCCAAAGTTTAAACTCTAAATTCCCGCATAAGCAAACATTTCCTGCTCAAAGCACCAACAAATTTGTTAGCAGTTCCAGAAATATGCTTAATCACAAAAGTAAAATTCTTCATGAATTCAACCCGTTTAGCATGCTTTTGGTTCATCTTCTCTTGTTGAGTCACGAATTGTAAAGCATGATTATGACTGTACAAAACAAACTCTTTGGGAACCAAATAGTGCCTCCATTTCTTTAGCTCTTGTATGACCGCATAGAATTCTTTGTCATACGTTGAGTATTTAATCTTCGCTTCATTTAGTTTTTCACTAAATTATGTGATCATCCTATCGTCTTTGCTTAAGACCACTCCAATTGCAAATCCACTCGCGTCACACTTGACCTGGAATGTCTTGCTAAAATCCGGCAAAACCAGAATTGGTTGTTCCGTGATCTTCTTCTTCAGCACGTTGAAACTCTTCTCTGCTTCTTCTGTCCAATGAAAATATTTATGTCCTTTCTTCACCGTATCCATTATTGGTGCGCTAATTCCACTGAAATTTCGGATGAATTTCCTGTAGAAACTAGCCAAACCATGGAAGATTCATACTTCAAACACACTTTTCAGTGATGGCCAATTCTTAATTGCATCCACCTTTTCAGTATCCATTTTCAACTCATTTTCAGAGATAATAAAACCCAAATAAATGAGTTATGTCCTCATAAACGATGATTTTTTCATATTTATCAGCAATTTCTCTTGCTGTAATCTCTTCATCACTACGGTTAAATGCTTTAAATGCTCTGCTTCTATCTTGCTGAAAATTAATATATCGTCAAGATATACGATGACAAATTTCCCTATATAATCCTTCAGGACTTCATTCATCAACCTCATGAAAGTACTAGGTGAATTCATTAAGCCAAATGGCATGAAAAGACATTCATATAGCCCTTCATTAATCTTGAATGTTGTCTTCCATTCATCACCTTCCCTCATACAAATTTGATGATACCTACTTTTCAAATCAACTTTTGAAAAAAAAATTCCTCCACTCAAGCTATCCATCAAATCGTCCATCCTTGGTAATGGGAATATATATCTGATGGTAATCTTGTTGATTGCCCTTAAGTCTGTACACATTCTCCAGCCTCCATCTTTCTTTGGGCTGAGCACTATTGGAATAACGCAAGGAATCAAGCTCTCTTGAACCAATCCTTTGTCCATTAAGTCCTAGACCTACCTCTTAACTTCCTCATTCTCCTGCGGCGTTAATCTGTACGCTTCTTTGTTTTGTAAAATGGCTCCAGGTATAAGATCAATGTGATGACTTATACTCATGATAGGTGGAAACAAACAAGGTAGTTCATCCACTACTATATCAACAAACTCTTCCAACAACTTCTGGATTTCTTTTGGTAAATCATCTATCCTTATACTGGACAAAACAATTCTTGGCTTCCTGACCACAATAAATTGTGAGTCTTCCTTCTTCTTAACCTCCTTAAGAAGTTTCTTCCCAATCATGAGAAGTACAGTGTTGCTCACCTCTATTTTAACTTCTTGGTTCTTAGTCGACAACAACATGTGTGTCCTCCCATTCTTCTCCAGGGTGTATGTGTTCTTTCTCCCATCATGAATCACATTTCTGTCATATTTCCATGGTCTACCCAGCAATAGATGACAAACATCCATGGGAATGACATCACATAATATTTCATCCTTATATCCCCCTATTTTAAATTCAACTAAACACTATTTAGTGACATTAACCTGATGTCCTTTTTGTAGCCACGAAACTTTTTATGGCCTTGGATGTATAATAGTCTCCAACTCCATCTTTTCTACCATTTTTGTAGATATGAGATTGTCTGTGCTACCGCTATCCACTATGAATTTGCATGCCTTGTCTTTGGTTTTGCAAGCAGTCTGAAATAGACTATTTCTTTGGGCTGGGTTCTCTGCCTCCTTCTCTGGCTTCAAGAGAACTTTCCACATCATCAAGGATATTCCACCCTCAGTGTCTTCTGCCTCAACATTCCTTCCTTGAGCTTCGGCAATGTGAGTTTCACCACCATATTTCTTCTTATCTAGACACTCATAGGATTTATGTCCAATCTTTCCACAGACAAAGCATTTTACTTCACCTCCTCTGCCTATTCCTCTTCCTCTAGATCGAGGAAAAGTATTTCTATCAACATACTTCCCTCTCTGTGAGCTTCCTCCTCTCTCATGGTGAGTTTGAGGTTTCTTCCCTTCTTCTTTAGATTTCTAAGTTCTGTCTTGGGCAATTGTCTTGCCTCTGGCTTGACTTCTGCCTCAGCCTCTTTCACCTTGCTTTCAGCTCAGCTTCTCTTCAGCTTTAAAAGCCATCTGATAAGCATCTTCTACAGTTCAAAGGGTCATCATGCTCATCTCATCTTGAATGTCCTATCATAGACCATTCATGTATCTGGAAACCTTTTCATCATCGCTTTCCCAATGACCTTGTCTGATGTTTATCTTGTAAAATTCTTCATTGTATTCTTTCACTGACATTAGCTTCTATCTCAAATTTTTCATCCTCCGAAACAGAGTGATTTGGTAATCCTTGGGTATAAATTTGGCTTTCATCTTTGCTACCATTCTATCCCAACTCTTGATTTTCTTTTTTCCCTTGCAACATCTGTCAGCCTGCAGTTCATCCCACCATAGTGCTGCATTCCCTTTAAGTCTAGTGACTACATGTTTGAACTTCTTATCTTCCTCGACATTCTCATAGTCGAAGTATTTATCCATATCTCTAATCTAGTCTAGAAGCTCTTCAACATCCAAGTTTCCCTCATACATTGGAATGTCCATTTTTTCTCTAGCACCTATCCTTGCAACAACCCTGACTAGGCGTTCATCTGCAACATCTTCGAATGAAATTCTTCTCCTTCATTTCTAGCTTCATTTTTACTGTCAGCCTCACTGATATCCCCAGCTTCAACTGTGCACCTCTGTGCTGTCTCCATGGCATCAAGCCTGGCACGTAGTTCGTGCATTTCCATTTCCATGGCTGGATCAGGCATTGGTCTGTCTCTTCTTCTCGACAGCATGGATGAAAAATGGTTCTTTTTTCTCTGTTACAGAAAGCAAAGAACTCTTTCTATGATCTCATACCACAACTGGTGAGTATCAGAGTACTCTTTCTCCTCTCGATTCCTCTTCCTGCAATATACAAACAGATTCAATCTCTGATACCACAAATGATGTAGACCCCAACCCTCGGGTCAAGATCCACTTAGGATTGTTCTAAAATTCCCTTGAGCCAAAATGGCTCCTTTGATTCTTGCTGGAACCTCCAATGAATCCATAGGTCCTTGGTAAAAACTCACCCTATGTAACTTGAAACCAGGCACGAGATTTTCCTTCTCCGAGCGATCATGACCTTGTCTTAGCGCAAGCATCTTTCACAACTCGCAACTCACAGGTTCATGGGTTGAAGACCCTCGACTACTCTTTCCAAACTCCCGATACCCGAGGTAACGATATGGGTATACCTCCATTCTCGTTAGCGCTTCTACCAGCAACCACCGACTAGGGCTAACAACTAGCACCTCTCGCAACTTCGCTACTTCACGAGTTGAAGGATTTAACTTTGGAACTCTCACTTTGCGAAACCTTGAGAGGCAATGGTTGACTTCATTTTTTCACTTCTCGCAACTCGCAATATCGCGAGTTGGAAGGTTGAACCTCCGGGCCCTTATTTTACGAAACTCTAAGACGCGAAAGTCAGAGAAGGTTGACTCCTTAAGTGCTTCTCAGAACTCATCACTTCGTGACTTGAATGGTTGAGCCTTTTTTCTCCTTTCTTACAAGAATACGAAGCATGAGAAATCAACAGGGTGTTAGCCCCCTTTTCAAACGACACGTGTCCACCACCTATCACCACTTCTTCCTCTCTCTGGGCATCTTATCGTCATGCCACCTTTTAGCCACGTGGTTCCCACCAACTGGATGTGCCACATGTTGCACAAGCCCTTGCAACTCGCAAGATCATGACTTTTGTAGTTAAAATTGATTCTTCCCAACCTTTGAAACCCCGATATGCGATATAGCGAAGAGGTTCTCATCCGACAGATGCTCCTACTTCTCGCTACTCGAAAATTTGCACAACCAAAGGATTTGGTCTATCTTCCGAACTCACGATATGCGATACTCATGAAAGTTCAAATCTGACGTTCCTCCCGCAACTTGGATCCAACGGTCTGGATCTCGTCCTCCACTTCTCGCAACTTCGGACCTCGCGACTCCAGGAATTTGATCTTCCACCCCCAAACTTACGAACCCTGATTTCGCGAAATGATATGACATCCCAAACTAACCAAAATCGATGGTCCTCGTTGATCCTTGACACCAACGAAATGGGTTTGTCCTGCCCTTATCCACCCTGCAACTCCCCTGGATCCTACGGTCCTCGCAAGTTCGCGAATTCTCCTCTAAGAATTATGACCGTTCGATTTCTTCCTCTATGACTTCTGCGAGACGAACTGGTGTTCTCCCTTGGGAACTTTACTTCTGCTGGATGACTTCGATCCTCATATTCCTTTGAAATGGTTCAATTTCTGCCTTCCTTTGAAGAGTTCAAAAGGGTTATCCCTTCTGAGCTTTCACTTCCAACCTCAAGGCTCCCAAAAGGGTTTCTTGTTCGCACTCCTTGCGGAAAAAATTCAAATAACTTCCATTTATTTGATTTCTCGACCCTGTGCACTCTTTGCAGCAGTGATCCTTCCACCTTAGTTGATAAGTTCTAAGGCCTCGACTAGTCTGCGCATACCTTGCATGACTTCTATGCTTCACTTGCACTTCTGCTGGAATGAGAACAACAATACCCTTCCTAAGCTTCCTGAGATTAAACTCAGAACCCTTTTCAACACACACCTTGTAGATGTTTCACTGCACTCCTTGCAGGAACTTCTCTTACTCAGAAACAGAAACAATTGAAACTCATTCTCTTTCTCTCTCAGATTTCATATGCTCAACATGAAATCATACATTCAAAACAACATAACATCATAAAAAATTCATAACAGAGAGAATAAAATAACTGTAAGCATACCAGAGAGTACAACTCTACAAGAGCACCAGCTCTATATGCAAGACTCATCTTACATTATCAACACCGATTAATATGAGGCAACAATCCTCAACAGATATCAATCTGTCAACATAAACAAGTGCATCAACCATGCACCAACCTGTGCCAAACAACCTGTAATCAAACTGTACCATAAACAAGTGCATCCAACCATGTACCAAGAATGTACCAATCATGTGTCAACTACTCATCAACTATGACTCATCGATATGTACCAACATCATCAACTCTACACCTCATGTATGTGCCAACTCATCAACTACTTGTCTCAACCATGTACTCAACATGTAGCTCAAAAAAAATCCCTCATCAATTTCATCATCCAAATCTGATTTGTAGCTCTATAATAGAATTGATTTATATGATCACATTCCTTCAAACCTTTCTTAACTTTAACAACAAGAGACTAGCAATTTCATCAAACTTTTCTTTAGTCTCACATGCATAGTTTTGGATTAGTCATCAACCCTAAATTGAAGTAATCATAACTTTGTACTTGTAATGTATAAAGATATGAAACTGATACACAATGTTTTTCAATGTGTTTTATGCAATTCCTCCAAGTTTCAGTACTTGGAACCTCTCATAAAAGGATCTATAGAAAAAATGGCATACCTTGCTGAATTATGCCTTATATTAGAGAGTGACCTTGTAGAGCGTGCCCCACACGTAATATTTTTCTAAATGATCAGAAACTATTACAAAGAATACTATAGACTTTAACCTAACCATTACGTTTGGTTTTGCCAAATTTGGATCTGTTATGAAGAAGTTATGACTTTTTTACCCGAAACACCTGTTTTTGACTAGTTTCAGGACTAGCCGCAAACCCTATTTTCCACGGCATGTAACTACAAAAATGAAATGAACCACGAGCTGAATTATTTACCAAATATACTTGGATATGTTTTCTCAATGGAATATCAATTTAATGGTCTGAATCATTATAGAAAATTTTTTATAGCGAAAATGGTAAGATGACCTGTAAATACCATACCTTAGAAAGCACCATCAAAAGAATTTATCCTTCCTTGCATTTCGGCCTTCTTTTCTTCACCTTTCCTCATAATTTAGGCTTAGATATGCTTTTTTACCTCAGAAACATATATATATTCAATATGCTTAAGTGTTATTAAAATGAGAGAGTCCTGCCTCTTATTTATACTCCCCAAGTAGCTTCCTTAAAAACATCTTCTAGGTCACTTGGCCCCACTTTCCTTATTTTAGGGTTAAACCACTTGTAATTTGTCCATTAAATTTACTATTTAAATAATTTATTTTGTATTCACTTTGAATTATAGTACACTTATCACTTCACATTATTATTTTCCTTTCAAAATCTCTTAAACCACTTTGACTACTTTGACATTTTGGCGCTTCTAGATGACATGTGAGGGTCCTCCAACTTTGTAAGGACATAACTCTCAAACCGTGAGGATTTATGTGACATTCCACATACCACTGGAAATGGAATGAAATGTACTATCCATATAGAACAATATTGTCTAAAAATATATCATAAATCATATCGTTGCTCATTATACATACCACTGTAAATGGAATTAAAATAACTATACATCTAGGATAGTTTCACCAACAATTTCCTTGATATTCATCTCATTATTCAACATACAAGCATGGCTCCTCCAACCATTATCCTAGGATAACTCAATCCGCAAAGCGTCATCCTGTGAGGGCTTTCACCATAAGAGGACCACTTTGGAGTTCATCCATTTGTGCACCTTATCAATCATCATAAGACAATAATGAGAGCATGGGTCCTCCAACCATTCTTCTAGGATAACTCAATCCTCAAAGCGTCTTCCCATGAGGTCTTTCACCATAAGGGGACCACTTTGGAGTGCATCCATTTGTGCATCTTATCAATCATGATAAGACAATAATGAGTCATCTATACATTTTTCCAACAATGCATCATATACCAATGAAACCACATCAATCCATATTCATCATGTATCAATGACAACTCATTGATCCATCTTCATCTATGCATTCTCATCAAGGAAAATACATATTATATTACATCAATCATCAATCAATCAATCAATCAATCAATCACTTGACATCAATCAATCAAACCATTGGCATCAATGACAACATGATCCAACAAAAGGCCACAAGTAAATTCATTGTGGTGAATCATAATAATCCACGAAAAAATATTCAATTAAAGATAGAGATAATGTTGTAGATTAAAATAATTTCTCCCTCCCACCAATGCAAGACTCAATAGATATTGGCTCACGAGTCATGAAAGCAGGTTTGGATTTGTGATATTTTTCTTCTGAACCAAGGTTGATAAGTGACTTGTCAAAAATGAGAGAGGTGGAAGCTCTTGTGGTGAGATATGTTTCCCTCTTATTTTCCTTCCTATATTAGTTATATATAGATTATTTCATAAGCATATTACTCCTCTACAGTAGCAATATCACATATATACACTAAGAAATATGGATGGATTCATTAATGTGTTTACAAACATTTATATTAGTAAATGGAATAAATAAATGATGATGAATATAGATGAAGTTATCATGTTGTAAGATTGACTCTGGATACATTCAATATCTAGATTGCTTTCCTAGATAACTATTAATATAGCGGTAGGCCATGTATGTCGTCAGATGGAATTATGTCATTAGAATGGCTTGTAGTAAAGTCATAAGAAATACTCAATTGATGGTATGAAGTGATCATATCTTCAATGTATCGAGTGGTAGCTCATAATGAATGGTTGTGTGATGGAGCCCATTCTACGATATTTCCTAAGTGGATAAATATATTGACGAAGACTCATAACATAGTTACCAATTTAACGAGAACTCTATAGAGTTCTCATTTTTTCGGGGGTCAAGTTTTTTATCCCATTTTTATAAATAGTGCTACCAGTAGCAGCCCCTCCCTTTTTAGGTGATTTTTTGATATTTTAGATTTTCGGATACATAAGGTTTCCACTTTTTGTTTTTAAATGTTTGTATTTTCATTTGTTTTCAAATTGTTCAAAAAAATAATTATTTTTTTCTCAACTGTGTTTTTCCATCTATTTTCAAACTTTTCTTTTTTTTTTTAATTTTTTTTATTTTTATTCAATGGTGTTTTTAATCATATTCCCATGCTCCATCCATTGTTAAAAATGTTGTACACCATTTATTTTTTTAAAATTAAGATTTTTCATATAATTATGTGTTCCTAATTATGTTATGATTCTATACTTTTTAAATAGTGGAAAATATATTTTTTAACACATTGTTTTACCTTTACTTCAATACATAGAAAATAATTGTAGTTAAATATCACTATTTTTAAATATTGCCAAAAATATATAATTCAATTGTTTTGGATCAATTAAAAACTAAAAATATAAGAAAACAAAAATAATTGAATTTAAAAAAAAAAAACATTTTAAAAACTAATTATATTAAAAAAAATCATTGAAGAAAAACTTTAAAAACTAAAGAGGAAAAAAATACCATAAAATTAAAAATATATATATGTAAAGTAAGAAAAAATGAGGATTAAAAAAAAAGAGTAAAAACAAAATTATAGTCCAAATAAACATTAAAAAATGGAAAAAACCTAAATTTATATAAAAAATATATTAAAAACAAAATTTAAATAAAAACAAATTCATTAATATATAAAAAATTTAAAATTTATATAAAATATATATGTAACATATATTACATATGTATAAAACATATGTTTGATATATATATATGTTTGATATATATATGTGTGTGTGTGTGTGTGATATATTATATATATTTGATAGATATAATTTACATCTATACATTGATCAATTTGAAGAATGCTTGGAAAAAACAGGTTGATATAAGTAACACATGTTATATGCTAGATATATGTAACAT
>JASDQU010815177.1:0-21003 GCA_032191745.1 Picea mariana
TAGCATCAGTCCTCCATACAGTCTTGCACTAATTCTCCAATCAATCTCTTGCTATTTTGCTTCCAACCTTTTCCATGAGCCATCTCCTCAATATATAGGAGAAGATAGATTAGTTACTTGGATAGAAAATGATCCCAAGATATCTGGAATGTCAGTACTTGAACAACCATTCGAAGCCAACTCATCCTTCTAGAAGATTCCCTTCTAGAAGGTTCGAGATTTTTATCTTTTTCCTTCATTAAGAACATGTTCGCACCCTGCAATGAGGTACAGTGTGAATTGTTCACACTCCAGCTTAATGCAGCCTGCGAGAATCAGGCATTCTCGCAGGCAAGTATATAGGCAGCCTGCGAACTATCTTTAAAATGTGATTTCTGGAAGCAGACAAGTGTAACTTTTCTCTGGAAAATGTCTTTAGTGAAGAGCTTGATTTTCCATCATCATGACATTATCATGACATCATCCTGATGACCAAAATTGTGGATAACAGGTGGACAAAACACTTCCCATCTAGGAGAAAGAGGAGTCTGAGGAAAATCCTATTAAGACTGAGCATGCCACTATCCCTCCTCACAGTAAGACCTACAAAAGACTTATCAAGCAGCTCAGAGATGCAAGGAAAGAAATAGCTTGTCTTAAAGAAAAATACAATGTCAAATTGGATCAAATGGAAGAGCTCATGGTTGGCTACATTCATACCCTTGAATTGGAAAGGTTTGCAGCGAGAAAGGCTCTCCCTCTCCATAAACAACCGAAGAATCTTTACAGATAGAACATGGGATTTTAGTCTTAGAACAGGAAGTTCAAGGTAGAGCTAAAACACTTTCAAGATGAGGTATACCAAAGGAATTTACAGGTGTTGGTTGAAGCTACCATTGAGGATGATAAACCAGCAACTAAGGAGAGCACAGCTACACAGAAGAAGATGGTCAATGCTAGGAAAAAGAAGTCTATTATGCCAATTGAAGATCCTCTTTCTACCAGAAAGAGTGTGAGGCTAAGTGTTAAAATGACAAAATAGTTGGTAATGGTAAGCCCCATTTTTTAGAATTGTTTCTTTTTGGGAGAGTTAACTGATATGCACATACTAGTTGTGCCATCTATACAGGCTTCTAGGCGTTTAGCTATATGGATTTTGAATTTTGCTAAGTGATAGCTTCACCCAATGGTAAAATTAATTACCTATGGTATGGTCAAGGCACCTAAGTAGAATGGTTATGTCATCATGAAAGAACACACAGTGTTCTATACATATTCAAGATTTAAAGGCGTTGTGTTTTGGCAATGCTACCCAAACTTGTATGCAGACACAGCGTAAGTGACGCTACATAAAGGTGTTGCGCAATATTCCATAGAGAATAGAATCATCATAAGGGTGCAACACAGTGGCGCTACCCATAGGCACTACGTAATATTTTTCAAGAAGAATTTTTACACACAAGTGCAACACACAGGGGCACTACATAATGGTGCTACTGAATATTACACAGGCACAACACATAGGCGCTACCTCATATTTCAACAGAGGACTAGTGTTGGTGCATATATGCAGCATCATGGTGCTACCTACAGGCGCCACCTTCTCTCCTTATTCCATTTTACGATGCGCTACCTAGAGTTGCTACCCAAGGAAATTGTCATCAAACACCAGGAATCTAGGAGGACTAGGCCAACAGCTTTTTGGATAAGTTGATAATGGAGAAAGTTACAGAAGTAGCAGCTGGCATTTTGAAGACAACTACAATATCCAAAGGGACACATGGAAAAATAGGAGTTGAGCAGCAAAAGAGGATCAAAGCAGTTAGAAGCATGATTGGATTAGTCACCAACGTTTCCTTGTTTTATAGCATAGGTTGTTATTCTAGTTGTTAGAACAAATAAATGTTTAGAGATTTTCAAGGGAAACAGGTCAGCTCGTACCTCTAGTTGTTGCCTCCCTTTCTTATTATAAATATATAGATCAATTGCTTTAGTAGGTTCAGATGGTTTAGCAGGGCTCCCTTTATTTTGTAATATTTTGATAAAGTGACTATGATCTAGTGATGTACTGGACTTAAGACTTTTTGGATAATATAAATAAGCTTCCTTTCCAGTATATTTTCTTCAGTTGCTAAATGTTCAGGCTTTGAAGGATTCACATGAATTATTGTGGTGATGTGATAGTGGATGTTTGATCATTATATTATCATGATGTTTATTTAGCTTTCTTAGTTTCTGATGTCAAGAAGATCTTGTGATTAGAAACTTTCTTCCTTAGACTTTTGTAGACCTGATGTTTGCAGCAGTCCCTACACTCCTCTCGCTCAAGTCTTCCTTTTGTTCATACTTACTCCCAAACTACTGATAGAAGTTAGCCAAGACATTAATTTTTGGTGCATGTTAGCCCTGTTGTCTGAGTTATAACACTACTGTTGTAGGAAAATCTCCCTACGGACAGGTAGATTGCCTCAAAGAGCTAGACCCTAACTCTAAGACATAAAGTGCTTAATGTGGACACTAACTTCCTTTCAAATCTATACAAACTAATACATGAGAAGGAAGGAGAATAGAGGTACCTCTTTATTGACGTTTGTCCCTACACGCTCCGAGTTGAGCTCCAATCCTTTTCTCCTCGACGACCCCTATAGACAAACAAAGCACGACCACTTCCTACTCTATTGATATTAGCTTGAAAACAGATCTATCTATCAACGATAAGTTCATGTAAGATCAGACAAAAAATAGAAATAAACAGGCCAAGCATGTCATATTAATGAGAATAACGACAGCAGTACTTACAATCGTAGATGCGAATGTGACAGCTTCGTCAAGTCCCCTTTGTCTAACCCCTGCTCGAAAGATCCGCAACTTGGATGATAGCAGCTTCATTGATCACTCTCCTTTGACTGGCTGTGTGTTTCCTATGAGATCATAGGTTTCATGCTAGCAATTCTTCCCCCTTTTCACCATCATAGACCCTGCTTATATAGGTTAAGAGAAGATTAACCTCTTGAGTTATCTTTAGAATAAGTTGAGGAATCCCCTCCTTAGATCAGGGATATCTTGATGGAACCAAGAATTTGAATGCAACTTCCTTCTAAACTTGAGAGATCCTCCCCTTATTCTCCTCAACGAACCAACCACTGCCTGAAATTAGATAGCGCTTCCTCAAAAGGGGCATCAGGGTGCTATAACACTCCCTAGGAGTCTCAAGGGGAGTGTCAGTGCTCTAAGGATGGGTAGCAGTCTCTCAAAGGAGTAGTTTGTTGTTATAATGCTCCCCAGTAGCTTTTGGGGGAGCGCCAGTGCTCCTAAGGATGCCATAGGGGAGCGCTCTCCTTCAAAACCCTGTTTTAAGGGCTCCTTTCATGTGATAAGAGTTCCTTGACTTCAGTTAACCATTTTCCCTCCTCCAAATCAAGTGTATGAGATGTCTTAAGTGCCTCCTTTGTGTCATTATTATGGTAGTATGCTCAAACAACATTTGCGACACTTGTGAACAACTTGTGACACTTGCGAAAGTTGTAAGGAACATGCGACACTTACGACAGTTGAAAGGAACATGCGACACTTATCCAGTTGAGTAATATTGATGTGTAACATAATGCCCCCCAAACCATGAAGTTAGAAGATGAGAACTGATAATTGAAATGCTTTGTAGACTTTCAAGAAAGGGTATAGACTCGGAGACCCTGACGGAAGCTGCACACAAACATCCAGCAAATATTATGACACATTTCAAAACCCAAGGCAGGCATACCTATGCTTGGGTGATCAAGACTTGCAAGATATGGCCGCCATAAAATACACTGCAGATCCATAATTGTATTGATAAGAAGGTATAGCCACCGAAGATACAATGTGGATCTATACTCTGATGACTCGGACTGATCGTAGCCACGAAGAATACATAGTGGATCTACGAGATGACAAGACATAG
The DNA here is from genome assembly GCA_032191745.1 of Picea mariana. NCBI lineage: Eukaryota > Viridiplantae > Streptophyta > Pinopsida > Pinales > Pinaceae > Picea > Picea mariana. The sequence continues at coordinate 3,920 of JASDQU010815177.1, forward strand.
CCACGACCAATACAAAGTGGATCTATGTAATAGTGTATGTGTTATTTGTCTAATAGAAACTCCTTCGCAACCTGGGAAAAGTATATATCAAAGTGGTCACTCAACCCAGGGTCTTCTTACCAATCCCAATATGGTATGAATCTAACCATGTGAATAGATGTCCTAATGTCGAACATGGCAGAAACCACTTGATTACCGGTCGATGATGTGAACCGTTAACAAGTGCGAGGGAGATCACCATTAATGTCAATGATTCCCAAGGTACTCTAGTACATTCTAGCGAATTTGAATGGATGAGATGAGGTCGAACATCCATGGAATCATCTGATCATAGGTCAATGATGTAAACCTATTGTTAAACATGAGGAGGCCTTCCATTGAGGCATGCAGGTCTCAAAGTACTAACTGGTTTCTAAGCCTGATTCCCGGATAATGTGTTGAAGTCGACAGGAACAGACTCATCAAGGGAGGGCCTTGATGTATCCCCCATCAACGACATGAAACTGACATAGAGATGTAATTGGTAGATCAAATGGTCATGGACTAACATGGGTTTTGAGGCAAGATATTTGGGATGGTTGACTCTAGAGGCGGATACTTCCCTTGAACACTGAGGCACAACAGCAAAACATGACATGGACCAAAAATATGCAGTGGATACTGTGACTTGTGTCGGGTGACCCAAAGGAGTGAAAGGAACTCGAAGTATTGGCTCAGTGTAGAGGTTCAGCGGATTATGATGCGTGCAAATGAAAAAGTGTCATGTTCAAGGGTGACTCTAAGAATTGTTGGATAATGTTCTCAAGAGACTGCTTGCCTTGCTCCTTTCAATTTTTTCCCCATCCAGATAGATGAGTACCTCTTTTTGATTTAATGAGCTCAAGGAGGATAACACATGCTCGATATAACTCACCTTCAGTAAGTTCCTCTTCCTTTGTATAACGAACCGGAAGAAGTAAGGGATCGGTCCCATGTGGGCCTGTCGATGTGTGTTTTAACGAGTCCAAAGATAGAAAACTCGAAGGTTTTTTGGGATTATAGAGTTTGGAAAAACACTTAAAAGAGAACTCTCTCAGTTCCTTTTTCATACAGTAGTCTAACAAGACCAAAAAAGAGATAAACTATCACTCTAAAGATGCCCTTTCCAACCTTTTAACGAGCGTGAAAGGAAGCAAGATCACTCAACAATCTTTTCATATTTAGAGAGTCTGAAAAGAGTTTAAAGATGACTCCAGGGGGGTTCCTTTTTTGTGTGTCCATGCAGGTCCAAAAAAGAGATAAAAGTCTACTCGGTGCGTTCTCATATTTTCGAGCTCGAGAACGAACTAAGACTATGCACATAAGTGCGACAAGGTAAATAATCCATCAGGACTGCTAGGAAACCTGTGATGCCAAAACTACAAACCAGGGGTTTAGTGAAGCCCTTATATTGTTAGAGAAACCCACAAATGACTATACCTTATAAAAATGGAAGTTTATAAATAACAATACAATGAAAATTCCATTTACCATTTCATTTTGCACAAGGATTTTAGAGTAGTGGAGATTCTCATTTCAGAGGTGGATCTTGTTTCACTTGCTACCGGAGCTACGGTTGACTATTTTTCTTGTCGTTCAGACTAGGTAGATCTTCATCTCCCCTTCTTTCAATTACATGGTTTAATATTAATTTTCATAGCATCATTTAATTTAAAATATGAAGCCCTAAGTTACCCCAAAAAGAACCAAATCGGCCTCTTTGAAAAATGATGGAAAAAGGGGATTCTTTTTGCAAAAACATTTTAGAAGGGGATAGCCATGATTCCAACACCTTAGTATCTAAGTGGATGGGTTGTTTTTGGCAAAGAACCCATGAAAAATCCTCACATATACCCACTCAGCCATAAAGAAATCATTTTCATTTAAAAACGTTTTAATTGTTGTGTGATGGAAGTTGAATGGCTAAGAGAGGGCGTGATGATTGTAAGAGAGGGTGTGGTCTCTTTAAATAATGTGGGCTTTTTATTTCATGTTTTAAATTGCTTTTAAAAAATCGCCGAAATGGCCAAAACATTGAAATAATGAAGTTTTTTATTCTTTTGTTTTGTAGGTGATTTCGGCGACCATGATCGAGTGGAAAGAAAGAGAACATGAGATGGATGACTTAGCCGCCTTGCAGAGTCCTCACACACGGGCCACATTGCGAGCTTGTGGCTTACTAAAATTCTTCAAATTGAAAAAAATGAAGAAGGAGATTTTGTTGCTTGAGCACATGATCGGCCTATGGGATGTTGCGGAGCAAGGATTCCGGATTGGCACACAGCTTTTAAGCATTGAGTTAGAAGACGTGCATTTTTTTTACTAGCCTCTCAAAAAGAGGGGTTCCCATATATTTTTCCGGGCAGAGGGCGCTATCTGAGAAAGTGGACATGTATCTGGCACGTCACTGTGTCCCAGGAGCAAGACTAGTAGGGGGTAGAATCCCTATCAAGGATATTTGAGAGCTACCCCTCCGGTCCATATTGTTTACCATCACGAGCGTGACGGGTAGTACTAGTGCGCATCTGGCATCAAGATCGCAGGTGGCTTATGGTGTTCAATGTTTGGAACCAACACTGTTCAACTGGAGTGCAGGGTTCCTTCGAAATGTGAAGGAACAGGTTTCACGGTGCAGGATGGGACAGAAACAGTTTGGTTATGGCTCTTTTCTAGTCTCATTTTTTCTAGAGCGCATCCCCCAGATGCAGCCTCAGATAGCACTAGCGGTGTGACCAGTGGACGAACCAAGGATGGAGAGGTGGACTAGTCTATCTCCAAGGCTAGTAGCGGAGTCAGAGTTCCATTTCACTGGCGATTTCTTTTCTTGGATGAGACAGTAGTATCTCTGGATAGAGGACTTCTCATATGCTGAGGTGGATTTATGTGGGAGTATAGATTTGATTTTACCGGCAGGGGAAGATTGGGATGCTTCAGGTAAGAGACTGAGCAACACCTTGTCTCGTTTTGTCTTTTTAAGCTTTTTAATGTATATATATATATATATATATATATATATATATATATATATTTTGGGGTATGTAGAAGATTTTTTTAACAGATGTATTGTTTTCAACATGCAGACAAGGGAGCAATGCGCCCGATCGATATACCATTACCAGGACGTCGCGGGGAGTTTCGGTTGCAGCAGATCTGGCAGGACCAGTGATAGGTCTCCAGGAGGTTGAAAGAAACCTCCAAGGCCTCACAATGGGCATTCCTCCTCTATGGAGGGGGGAAGTGCTTTTACATATGCAGAGGCACACTGTGGGAATACCAGAGAATATCAATTCTCTATTGAGGTGCATAGTGTGCGCGGTGATGTGTTACTCGTAGCACAATGTAGTGCGGGAAGATTAGAGTCTCTCTGGTGATCGTATTTTTGTATGCCTTGTCAGGCGATGTTGTATGGGTGTAAAGACCCAACATTTTTCTCTTCTACATACTTTTTGATGTAATCAAAACATTTCAGTCATGCCATATATGTATATATATACAGTCTTGAGTTTTTACAGTGCCAAATGATTTGTACATGATGATGTCTGTGATGTGTTTTTAATTTACATGTGATGTACAATTTTTCTTTTCTTAAGTCTTATATGTGGGCGAGATACCGATCCATGATGTAATTAGCTAACGAATCTGAAACACTATTGAGTTTTCTTGGAATGTGTATGTATTCAATGTAATCGAACATTCATTCAAGACGGTGAACTTGCAGGTGGAGACGTAGCAGGATAGGATTGCGGATAGCGTAGATACGGTTGAGTTGATAGACCATTAGTTAGGAGTCTAAGTAAACAATGATACAAAAGATTCCTAGGGAGGAGGCTTGGGTCAACAGTCCGATGACAGTGTGATATTCTGCCATATTGTTGGTTGCTAGTCCTAAGCAGATACCTCTTGAACTCACCACCTCGTCGAATTGGTAAATGACCCATGCTGTCGAAGCAATGTTCCGGGTATGTCGACTAGTACCATCCATGAACCCGAAAAAGATAGGAAAGGAAGAGATCATCTGCGCATGAAAACACAAGCAAAGTCATGAGTGGAAAAGGTAAAGACTCGAGCACGCAAAATAAATAGACACACCAAACTAAAATACAATAATGTACAAAGTACAGATGCTAGGTGATCTAGGCATAGTAATTTTTAAGGTAAATCCCGTTCTGGGGATCTCCTAGGGAAATTCCATCGGGATCTACTAATTTGTAGGTGCCTCTGTGTAGAACACGCTTCACGATGTAAGGACCATGCCACAGAGGTTCTAACTTACCCGTCCCCAATTTTTCATGAGCTTGGTCATAGACGAGGACTAAGTCTCCTTCTGCAAAATTCTAAGGATGGATGGATTTGTCGTATTGACTTTTGATTTGTTTCTAATGTGCCTCATTAACGAGAGCAGCATCACGACATGTTTCGTCCAGCTTGGATAGATACAAGAATTGTTCTTCTTCAGCAGAAGTATGGGGAAAGAGTTCTACTTTAAGTTTGAGTGATGGAATCTCACACTCGATTGGTAGAACAACTTCAATGCCATACACCAACTGGAAAGGAGTAAATCCAGTTGAGGTTTTCATAGAAGTGTGATAAGCCCAAAGAGTGGAGAAAAGTTGTAAATACCACGATGTCTTGTTTTCCCCTACCATGCGTTGGATCATGGTTTTTAGGACTTTGTTGATGGCCTCAACTTGTATGTTGGCCTGAGGATAGTAACATGTAAGGGGATGAGTTTTCATGGTGAAAACCCAATTTGACATGCAGTTCGCTCATCATCTGGTTCTTGAAGTGTGCACTGTGGTCAGTGACAATGGTGCGTGGTACACCAAAATGAGTTATGATATGGTTGAAAAGAAATAGAGCTGCAGTACGACCATCGTTCAGGAAGGTAGGCATAGCCTCAGCCCATTTGGTGAAGTAGTTGATGGTGACGATTATATAACCGTGCCCTCCGGTTGAGGTAGGCTTACACTGCATGAAATCAATACCCCAGTTGGCGAAGGGGCCGATAGCGATAATGGGGTGCATTGTAGTAGGGTGGGTGTGTGCCTTCTTGTTAAAGACTTGGCAGGGTGGGCATTTTTTGACGGCCTCGATACAATCTTTGAAAATCGAGGGCCAAAATTAGCTGGCACGTAAGGTTTTTTGGGCTGTGGCCATCCCAGAAAGGTGACTGCCACAGGCGCCAAGGTGACAATCATTCAAAATGTGTTCAGCCTCCTCATGAATCAAACATTGTCAAAGGATAGTGTCTATACCATGGAAATATAAGGTGTCACCGACGATAAGATAATGACGAGAGTGGTGGCGAATACGTCGACGTTCTTCGCGGGAAATGTTGGGCTGAAAGCGTTGGGTTTGGAGGTAGAGGAGGATGTCCCCATACCAAGGATCAGAGGTGCTGATGAGAAAAAGAGTTTCATCGGGGAGAGAATCTCTAGGTTCGATGTCTTCATCAGCATGAGGGAGAGCACAGATAAGCTCTGCAAACACCAGGGACTTTTTGGCTTTGGACTTTGTAAATTCAAGATCGAATTCCTGAAGGATAACGATCCATTTAGAATATTTTCCCCCGAGTACTTGACGTGTCAAGACAAGGTACATGGGGTTGGATTCCACAATCACTGTGGTGGTGCGTAATAAGATGTAATGGTGGAATCTCTGGACAGCGATGACGGTTGCCAGAGCCAGTTTCTCTACATGTGAATATCAGAGTTTGGGTCTAGATAGACTCTTGCTCAGGTAATAAATCACATGTTCTTCACCGTTGGGGTCCTCCTGAACTAAGACCATCACAATAGTGGAAGTGGAGTAGGCCAAGTAAAGGATATAGTCCTTTGTATACTCCGGAGGATGCAACAAAGGTGCGTGGGTCAAGGCGTGTTTTAGAGCATCAAATGACCATTGGGCAGTGTCATCCCAGATGAAAGGGGTGTTTTTTCTGCAGTAACCACATGAATCCTTTAGTTATCTTGACATAGTTGCAAATGAAACGGCGAAGGAAGTTCGCTTTGCCTTGCAAACTTTGGAGTTGGGTTAAATTGGTGGGTGGGGGTAAGGCCAGGATAGCCTTGATATTTAAGGGATCCATCCAGATCCCATCTTTAGAGACGATAAAACCAAGGAGTCGATCGGATTCGACAGCAAAAATGCATTTGTGTGGGTTCAAGTGGATATGGTAGAACTGACATCGAAGAAAAATAGCCCGTAAGTGATCGATGTGATCGGATTGATTGGATGAGTGGGTAGGTAAGTCATCGAGGTAAGGTTCCGTGATATGCTTGATATCATGGAAAGCGTATGACATGGCTCGTTGGAAAGTAGCACCAGCATTTTTAAGGCCAAAAGGTAGCTTTCGATAGGAGAAAGTACCCCATGGGCAGATAAAGGTTGTCTTCTGTTGATCAGCAGGTAAGATTTCAATCTGGTTATACCTAGAAAATCCATCCATGAAAGAGAAGATTACACTCCCTGTGCAATTATCGATGATTTGGTCGATGAAGGGCGTAGGGTAGTTGTCCTTTGGACAAGCTTTGTTGAGATATCTATAGTCAACACAAACACGGATGGTCCCTTTCTTTTTGGCAACCAGAACAAGGTTGGAGACCCATTCAGTCAAAGGGATGGGGTAGATAAATCTAGATTTTAGAAGTTTTTCAACTTCTGCCTTTATAGCTGCGATTTTCTTGGGATGAACCGGGCAGAGTTTTTGTCGAATGGGTTTTGCGCCAGGGTAAGTCTTGATTTCATGTACAATGATCGAAGGGTCGATCCCTGGCATTTCCTCATAGCTCCAAGCAAAGACATCATGGAATTCTTTAAACAAAGCGGTGTAAGAGACCACTTCTTCAGGTGTGCAATTAGCACCAAGGTTAATGTTTTCCATGACACCTTTGATTGAAATATCAATAACAATCGTGTTAGAGATGTTACCCATATTCCCCTCAGAGAGAGTATCTTGTGTGAGGATAGGAGATTGCGTAGCATCGGTAACATCGAGGGGGAAGACAGAGTGTATGTCTTGATGGATTTCCTCAAAAGGCGGAAGAAAAGAAGATCGATGATGGTTATCATCCCAAGGTAGATCGTCAATACTAAGCATTTCCATAATAGATTCATCAGAAGGGAAAATTTGGGAAACGTAATCAACGGTAGACGACAGGGAATCCAGCCATGAGGGCATCGAATAGGCATCAAGTGCCAACAAATGTGGGCTTCTCGAAAAGGGAGAGGCAGATTGAATAGCTATGTATGCGGCCTCAGCTGGGCTAAGTGGCATGGTGTCACTGAGCACATCGAATTATAGAGGACTAGGTACAATCCAGGGGTCAGATGATTCCAAGGATTGATAAGGCATAGTCGAGATCATATTAACGGCAGCAATATGATGTGCAGTAGGTGGAAGTGGTGTAGGGAAAGTACCCATAAGGCTAGAATCTTTCAATAAGCCAACACCAACACTTTCATACGTAACTGGGTGGTCTCCCAAAAAAAGAATGGTGTTGGTGTCAGGGACGCGAGTGTTGGGTGTACAGAAATCAAGTTGATCGATAGTGACAATTTTGCCTTGATGGGGGAATTGTACACATCGAAACACCGACGAGGCGACGGCAGTCATAGCATAGAACCAAATTCTTCCAAGTAGTAGGTTGTAATCGAGGGGAGCATTGACCACCTCGACATCAATGGTAACAGTTTTGCCGCCCAAATGGACGGCTAGGGATTGTAACAGTCTATGTGGATGAAAACCTCGCCCGTCAAAAGCGCGTAAAATCGTGGGGGATTTGTTAAGGGCAGGCGATTTTAAGCCTTTCCAATAGGCTAGAGACATGACACAAGTAGAGGCTCCCTCATCCAAGATAGTTCTATGGACTTGTTGATTGTGAACAACAACATCGATTTGGAAAGCTAGTTGGTGGGAGAGTCGCGGTTGATGATCATCCAGATTAAACATGAGATTATTTGATGACTCAGGATCAAAAGAGCCAATGGTAGCTAAGAGTGTTCTACATTGGCTAGGACAGTGTTGTAGAACTTCTAAAGCGAACATAGCACATGGAGCTTGAGCCAAATCTTCAATGATGTTGTAGTTTTGGGTAGCCCGTGAACTAGGATTAAAGGTAGACTTCTGAATCGTGCTCTTAGGAGGGCGTAAAATGGAGTCAAATGAAGGTTTCTCAATCTGAAGTGGCCCAGATGGAGGACTAACAGATGGAGGATTAACAGAGGATGGCAATGGGTCTGGTGAAGAACCGTTAGCAGTCTTCGGCTTGTCAGGTTTAACTGGCATGTCATATGTCGCAGTGTGAGTTGTTAGATTAACCCCGTTAAACATGTAAATGTGGGCACTTGTCGAGGCTTCATCATGGGGTTGGTTGGAACCGCCCCCTGGAGTGGGGGTTTGAGCCACCAAAGATTGTTGATGTGGGAAAGGCTGAGTAAGTATAGCGGGTTGTGAATTTCCCTTAAAAATTTTGGCCACTTCATTGCGATGTGGACAGTCTTGGGTGTAGTGATCATCACCACAAATGAGACACAGGAATTTCGGTTTCCGTTGTGTTTGTTTCTCGGCAGCAGGGGTTTGCGGTTGATTTTTTGGTTGTTCATTGTTATTGTTTTTCTTTGGTTTATTTCTCGCTTTCTTCTTTCCCCCAGGTTGTTGTGAAGGGGTTGATTGGACCACATTCACCTCAGAGACCTGAGTTTGAGGGGGGGTAGAAGAGGGTGAATTCAGGCTGGGAGCAGTCGTCGAAGCGGGCTGCTGAGTCATTCCAGTCAAATGAGAATTAGATTGGGTTTTGACGAAGCCAATAACTCCATCCGCGTGGGAAGTAGACGATGGTTTGGATGGATCGTTAGTGGCATGGGTAGCATTCGGTATCAACTCGTACGGAGTACCAGAATGTGAATAGACCAAGTCTAAGTACTGAGCTCAGGCAATAGCTTCTTCCTCGGTGACCACGCCGCCCATTGAAACATCACGAGCGATCTGGGGTAACAGTGATTTGGTGAACTATTCCGCTAATAATTGGTCAAGAATGACCGCTTTGATTAGCCTTCATTGTCGTCTCCATTCATGAATATGATAGGAGATGTGCACAGAGGTTGTCTGATGAAGGGAGGTCAATAGTTCAGTACCCGTTTCATATCGAATGGGTAGTTGGAAGTGTGTGAGGAAGGACATGGCGAGGGAGTTGAAATCGTGAAACGAAGCATGCAGTAATTCAATATACCATTTTGCTGCAAAACCCGTAAGTGTTCGTTGGAAAATATGCAAACGTATAGAATCATCCATGAGGGAGTTGGATGAACACCACAAATGGAAATTCATCATGTGGTTGTTTGGGTCTTCTCTGGACTTTCCGTCAAATTTTGGGATATCAGAAGGAAGTTTAGTTGGAATAGATGGCCAAACCGGAGAATGATAAATAGGATCATTCGTTAACTGAGACAAGTCTGGAAGGTCCAGGGTAGCTAGAAAAGGTAGTTGTCAGTTAACCTGTGGGTAATGCTGGTGTGGCATAGGGACACCATTAGGACCATACACTAGGTTATGCAGATAATTATAACTAGTGGGCCCTCTTGTATGAGGTTGGTGTTGACCAGGGTACACAGGATTTGAGGTGTTTTGAGAAGCATGTGTGAGTGGAGGATAACTGGATAGGTTTTGAGGGTTATAGGCTGGATTTTGCATTTTTCCATAAGGGGGTTGTTGTGGAGCTTGAGGATTGTGTCCTATCGAGAACTGTGGATTTCCCAGAAAAGGGACATTCCGCGGATTGGGTGTGGCAGACACATTTTGTCCGTATGGTGGATGGTAGGCTCTGGATTGAGGTTGTCCCCCAGCATGAGGGTGCCCTCCAAATGGAAATTGTCCTCTGGTGGGATGATGCCCCCCAGCTTGAGGAAGAGTTCCTGAAATTTGAGAACCAGACGTAAGCGACTGACCAGTGCCGCCGATCAGATTAGGACCACCAAGACCGGTCCCTCTAGGTTGTTGGATAGGTATGGAACTTCCCAATACAACTTGGGTAGTAGTGACAGTGGGAGCATTCAGTGCCTTTTACCCAAAAGGGAGTGATGATGTAGGTCTTGGTGTTACAGGTGTGCTAGTCGCATCTTGGTTGACCACCGCATTACCGGCAAGAATAGTCGAAATGTGAGGGACTATTGTAGAATGGGTCGTCTAGAAGGGAAGAGTAGAGCTTGGGCCAACGAACGATGTGCTCGGACCAACAGGCGGTATGGCCGTAAAAATGGTGGTACTGGTAAAATGGTTTAGGGGTACGGTGTAGGAAATAGGTGCATCAGCACCCATCCCTGTTCCATAAAGATCTCGCACCATGCGCGGTGGACTTCGAACAATGTCTGCGGTCCAAAAAGGGTCATCGGCTAAAGGGTTTTGATGAGACCCAGTCGAAATGTCAGAAGGATTGATGACGACAAATTCACCAGCGGAATTCAGTTGGAGGACACGTCGTTCATATCCCTCCGGAATGCGGAAAGCTTCCAAAGACTCTGAAACAATTCGAAAATTCTCTAAAGGAGTGGGAACTTCTTCCTGGCAAGTTGTAGTGTCTTGAACCTCGCTCTGTTGAGGAGACTCCTCCATAGAATGAGGGGGTAAATGGGTTTTTCCTTCCATATTTTCTGGAGGAAGTCCCTGTAGCCTCCGCGAACAGTGTGGAGGGTCGATGTTGGCAAAAAAGAGTCGACGAAAAAGATCTATGGCCAACTATCGAAAAGAAACAGCATACACTAATAGAATCTAAGAATCACAACCAAGAAAACAGGACCTTCTCTCGATGACCGTACTAGTTGGTGATGAAATCCAACGTCGCGTGATCAAGTCAAGAAGGGGCGGGGATAGGGTGGAACAGTTACAATGGTGACCTGCTTAATGGACTTATGCCTTGGTGCAAGCTTCCACACAGTAATTTTGGATTTACCCTCCAAGGAGCCCGAGTGAGTTTGACCAATGTCTGCTCCAGGTACATTGAGACTTCCCTTCACTGTCACCTTCTGTAAGACCCTAAATATTATGGCCACTAAGGTTACCAATTCGCAGTCAGCCCCTGGGTGGGAACAGTCGACAATCCAATCCAAACATACGAGCAGGGTATCGAGCCTGAAATCAACTAAAAGGCTTCCACACAGTAATTGTGGATTTACCTTTAAGCGATCCCTATAATACGATCTGACCACCACAATTAGTTAAACCATGGAGGTATAATCTCTGTAGCTCACCCGAATGCAACCTCGTGCGTAACCCCTGTGTGAGAGGGGGATCCCACGTAGACTTATACGATAATTGGATTTGACTCTCTCTAACTGAAGATGCTAATGTTTGTTTTGGAAACTTTGGAGAGTTATGCTCACAGCCTAATCCAAAGTACTAAGCCTAGTCTATTGTTGGTGGAGGATCCTAGAAAAGAAAAAGTTCTAGATAATTTTTAATTAGCATTCATTTTATAGTTGTTCTTTACTCAAAAGGGGTGCAAGTGAAACGAAGGAATTATGACTCAGTCCCAAAAATGCATCAAATATGATAAGCATTCATTTATTTTCGATGAACATCTATCTAAGGGAGAGAGAGAGAGAGTTATTTTCACTAACAGGCACTAATAAGGAATGTCCTCAAACAAATTTTCTTCAATCAAATCCTGATGTGATGCTAAAACTTTTGAGATACCTTCTAACATGCACAATCAATCATGAAGATGTTTTTTTTATTGTTAGCATATGAATAATGACTAATTCAAAAAAATGCTTGTCTTGCTAATTATCTTCTTGGATAGATGAAAATCAGACCAACACAAGCAAGAATCATACAAACAATACACCCTCTCGTTGCGATCAAAACAAGAAGCAAAAGAAAAGAAACAATCAAGGAAAAAATCAAGAACTTCACACCAAAAGAAATGTCGAAGAAAAATGACCTTAACTAAAATCAAATGAAAAGATCTTTAGGCCTCTGATGACCTTCACCATCATTTTTCGCTCAGTCAAAAAAGGAGAGAAAGACAATACATGGGTTCCAAACTCCAAATGACAGAAAAAATCAACAACAATAGTGAAGAAGGCTACAAAATCCGAACAGCAAGATGTTTGTTCTTCAAAAAAATAGATGTCAAATCTGGAAAAGAAGAAGCATTGACTCACAAGGTGACTCAGCAAGTGAGAACCAGAGGTAAAACCCTGAAAAGAGAAATTCTGGAGGGTTTATTGGCCAAAAGAGGGTTGGCACTCTGTTGTCAAGGACAAGGGGCGTTATAGCACTCTATGCAAGGCACTCAAGGAGAGATAGCGCTCTGTTAACACAGGGACAGGGGTGCCAGGCTCAAAAAGCTCCTAAAAGTGTCAAAAAATCCAAAAATTGCAGTTCAGTCTCGACAATCAAGCTGAGTGTGATGGGGTAGGGAGTTAATCATCTCATGAAATCAATCAAAAAGGAGTGAACCAAGTCTGAAAACCATCAAGGGGTAAGACAAGGTCAATGAGGAGAAATCAAAAAAAGAAGTTTCGATTTGAGGCTTCTCCCTAGTGGAGTCGCCAGTTTCTGTTGTAGGAAAATCTCTCTGCGGATAGGTAGATTTCCTCAAAGAGCTAGACCCTAACTCTAAGACAGAAAGTGCTTAACGTGGACACTAACTTCCTTTCAAATATATACAAACTAATACATGAGAAGGAAGGAGAATAAAGGTACCTCTTTATCGACATTTGTCCCTGCACACTCCGAGTTGAGCTCCAATCCTTTTCTCCTCGACGAGCCCTATAGACAAACAAAGCACGACCACTTCCTACTCTATTGATATTATCTTGAAAACAGATCTGTCTATCAATGATAAGTTCATGTAAGATCAGACACAAACTAGAAAGAAACAGGCTAAGCGTGTCATATTAATGATAATAACGACAGCAGTACTTACAATCGTAGATGCAAATGCGACAGCTTCATCAAGTCCCCTTTGTCTAACCCCTGCTCAAAAGATCCGCAACTTGGATAATAGCAGCTTCATTGATCACTCTCCTTTGACTAGTTGTGTGTTTCCTATGAGATCATAGGTTTCATGCTAGCAATTCTTCCCCCTTTTCACCATCATAGAGCCTGCTTATATAGGTTAAGAGAAGCTTAACCTCTTGAGTTATCTTTAGAATAAGTTGAGGAATCCCCTCCTTAGATTAGGGATCTCCTGATGGAACCAAGAATTTGAATGCAACTACCTTCTAAACTTGAGAGATCCTCCCCTTATTCTCCTCAACGAGCCAACCACTACCTCAAATTAGATAGCGCTCTTTCAAAAGGGGCATCAGGGTGCTATAACACTCCCTAGGAGGCTCAAGGGGAGCGCCAGCACTCTAAGGATGGGTAGCGCTCTCTCAAAGGAGTAGTTTGTTGTTATAACGCTCCCCAATATCTTGTAGGGGAGCGCTCTCCTTCAAAACCCTGTTTTAAGGGATCCTTTCAGGTGATAAGAGTTCCTTGACTTCAGTTAACCATTTTCCCTCCTCCAAATAAAGTGTATGAGATGTCTTAAGTGCCTCCTTTGTGTCGTTATTATGGCAGTATGCTCGAACAACATTTGTGACACTTGTGAACAACTTGCGACACTTATGAAAGTTGTAAGGAACATGCGACACTTACGACAGTTGAGAGGAACATGCGACACTTATCCAGTTGAGTAATATTGATGTGTAACAACTACCATTTGAGTCCTTTTCCATTTGACCTGTTAAAATACTCTATCATTCGCATATACCTTGATGGGTACTGGGCTTGCCTTCCATTCAATCTAAAGGTGACTCCTATTGCTAACATATTGTGACAATCAAAGTTGTATAAGGCTATCAAAACACCTAGTGTTTCATGACTATTCAAAACATATTGAGATCAAATACTACTTTATTCGTGATAAATTCCAGGAAGGAGAAGTGAAACTCAAGTATATCTCCACAGATGAGTAGGTAGCAGAAAGTTTGACAAATCCTTTGTCCAGGATAAAGTTTGTGTACTTAAGGGACAAGATGGGACCCATGGAGATAACTCCCTTAGATGACAGGGAAGAGATGGCTCCCTAGGTTGGGAGGGAGCACTGATATATATTATTGATTCATGGGTAGTCATTTTCCAGTTTTGAAAATGTTTCAGGTTGGGCAGTTCCTTTGCAATTCGAAAAGTGGTTTGAGATTTCTGACGGACAGGCATTTTCCAGTTCAAAAAATGGTCCAGATCGGACAGTCATTTTTGTAATGAAAATGGTCCAATATATTGTTTATGTACCATAGATAGTGATTCCCCTTGTGTCTAGTGTGGGGGAATGTTCTAGGATAGTCATTCTTCTTGGAAGCCACTCTGAGTAGTGGTCAAGTAGAATGGTCTGCCTCATTGGGTAGCCATTCTTTCAAAGTTCACAGTTGTGAGAATTTTCAAAGAATGGTATGTTTTGGAGGTTGGTGTAGGACAATCATTTCCTTAGGAAATGGTTCGGATAGTCATTCACTAGGGCAGACTCATTCTCTCTAGGTTTCACTATGATTAGTGTCATAGGAATGGCCTATTTAGGTGGATGGTATAGGTTTAGAAATTAGGGACATGAACTCCCTAGGGCAGACTCATCTCTCCAGGTTTCACTATGATTAGTGCCAGAGGAATGGCCCAGTTAGGTGAATGGTCCAGGAATAGAAATCAAGGACATTTTTTCTTCTATGCTTGAGAAGAATAGTCCAGATAGCCCATGGCTGATGTTTTACCTTCTGATGGAAGATGTTCTTCCATATCTTACATATGTGAGTGAAAGAATGGCCCAAATGAATCAATTTGTATCATGATATTGTTTATGCAGATTAATATCAGATGATATGATTGTTATAGAGACTGTATGTCTTTAGACAGTAATTGTATACTACTATGGTGGATGTGATCCATTGATAGTGATTGTGTGTCACTGGTTAGTAGAAGTGTTCTACTAAGAGTGGTTGTGTACCACTGGATAGTAATTGTGTACTACTATGAATAGACATGGTTTTGTTCTATTGGATGGCATTATTTTGATTGCCATGGAGACTATCTAGTTGGATAGTGATGATGATGTTACCAGTTGAATGGTTTGTTTGTGATAAATACCATTGCATTTTATACCTCCCTATCTAGGAGGGAGTGTTGATATTATGGTATCTATGAGAGGTATTAACCTCCACTTTTAACCATTGATGAGACTAGAATATTCTAGGAAGCAAGAAGAAACCCTAAAGCATTGGACATAACCCTAGAAGACAAGTCATGTAAAGAAAATAATTAATATTTAGTTTTTAGCCTCCAAAAAGAGAAGTCGGCCCGGATAGCTAAGGAGGAGCAGTATAAATACAGGACACCAAATCTCATTTGGTACTCACATCTCGCAACTACAGAAATTTAATGGTTTGCAAGTCTAGAGAGTAGTTGCAGCTGCAACTACTGCAACTTGTAATTTTGGTCTTTATGGGTTGGACTTTATGATCAATCTTGGTTATCTTTGCTTGGTGCATTAGCCTTGGTTGGATATTTATTTTCTACCAGAATTCTTCTCTCTTTCAAGAATAAGGTGCTTGGGGGTGGAATTTGTGCCTATGGTTGGGTGACAATATTGTTATATTTTCTATGGTTAAACAAGCACACCCACTTTTCTAACAGGGAGGTCCTCTGTGGATTTTCCTTCTAATAAATTGGCAATGTCTTCTAAATTCTTAGGTATAGATTCTACTCTAAATACGTGTGCATCTGGGAGGTCATCATCAATGCCTGTCAGATCTTCTCTTGTTTCTAGTCGTGATAGGTGATCAAGTCGAACATTCTTTTTCCCTGGTCGAATGATTGCATCAAATTCGAATTCTTGAAATAATAGTAACCACTGATAGATATTTCCTTGATGGACTGGTTTATTGACTAAGTATTTCAATGCTTTATGGTCTATAAAAAATGTAAAAGGGTTTGCCAATAAATAATCACGGAAATTTTGTAGTGTGAAAAATCATTGATAAGGCTTCTCGTTCTGTAGTCAAATGGTTTCTTTATGCTTTATTCAGTTTCTGACTTGAATATGCATTTGATTGATCCATTGTGTCATTGTATGGTTGATCTATAACCGACTCGACAACTACGTTCGACACGTCGACATGGACATGAAACTTTCTTGACCAGTCTGGAAATTTGAGAATAGGTGCTTCGACTAAATTCTTCTTTAAATATTCGAAGGATTCTTGGCAGTCTTGGATGCATTTGAATTCGACATCTTTCCATAAAATATCGTCCATTGGGAAGGTAATGTTTGAGTAGTGGCGTATAAACTTCCTATAATAATCAATATGACCCAACATAATTTTGATTTATTTTTTATTTACGGGGGGGTTTAGATCAAGAATAATATTTATTTTAGCTATGTCGACCTTCACTCCATATACCACGTGTCCAAGAAATATTCCAATAGGTGTGGCGAATATGCATTTTTTTATGTTAAGTGATAGTTGAATCTATCTGTAGTGTTCTAACATAAGTCGAAGCCATTGTATTTGATTTCTGAGCAGACTATAGATTGTCCAATCGTTGAAGTATACATCCATGGTTTTGTAGATGTACTCTTGGAATTCTTTGGCCACTATTATTGAAAAAACTGTTGGCGTGTTCTTTAGTCTTAATGGCATGACTCTATAGGAAAAATATCCAAATTATGACACAAAATTTTTTTTTTCCTAATCTTATTTTGCGACTGGCACCTGGTTATACCCTGAGAATCCATCGGTATATAAATAACATTCATGACTAGTGACTTCATTTATGATTTCATCGGAAAAAGCGGTGGGGAATGGATCTGTCACATTCTATTTGTTCAGTCCCCAAAAGTCGACACAAATTA
Source organism: Picea mariana (assembly GCA_032191745.1). NCBI lineage: Eukaryota > Viridiplantae > Streptophyta > Pinopsida > Pinales > Pinaceae > Picea > Picea mariana. The sequence goes on from JASDQU010815177.1 coordinate 20,824, forward strand.
TTAGCTTCTTTGGATGATGCTTCTTTGATTGTACCACCATCAGTCTTTCCCATTCTACTTTGTCGATAGGATAAATAATGTCTTCTTGTAGTATTCCTTCAATCTCTTTTTGAAAAATAATATTTTACTTATGTGATAACTTGTATGGTCACTTTTTAATTGGCTTCTCTCCTAGGATCA
>JASDQU010815178.1:2466-24384 GCA_032191745.1 Picea mariana
TAGGAGTTAGTTAAGATCTACTTGGTCTAATATGTCGTTAGGTAAAAGTGTGTTTCTTTAGTATGCATTAGTATGCATTTGTAGTTAGGAAATCTGACGGTCACGAAATTTTCCTGACATAGAGTGATCCGACAGTTCATACTCTCCTCGATCTTAACGACCATTGATTCATGGCTTAACACCCGATTGGTCCATGATCTCTATTTAAAGAGCATGGAGGGTCATTTTCCGATGATCGATTGTGAGAAACTCTCTTGTAAAATCTCTCTGTAATCTTTTACCTTGCATTAATAAACTGCTCCAAGTGGCCGCGTTGGTTGGGGCCGTGGATATTTCCCCATAGGGGTTTTACTACGTGAAAACATCAGTGTGTTGATCATTGATCTGGTTATGTGAGTGGTTACTGAAGGTGTTCTTCCTCTGCTGGAATACCTGTGTTGTCGAACAATTTTTTTCTATACAATTCCTCCTTATTTATGTCCTAAAATAGTAAGTGTAATGCTTACACTTTTCTTCAACAAGAATCAATTGAACAAAAACCCATAAACAACTTGGACATACTGAATGAGTATGAGTAGGTATCCATATAATTGTTATATTAAGTGTAGAGAGAAAAATATGTATTAGGTAATTTCAAACCCATGATCAATATGATAAACATAATCTTTGCAATCAAGTGATCACTCTAACTACACCATTATATATATTCAACATTTTTCAAAATCCATATGAAAATGAAGGATACTTGATGGAGAATGTACACATTCTAGAGCCTCTACATGGAATCGATATGACATGGATATAAGACATTACTCTTACTCTTGGAAGTTAAGTGGATTTGGAATGTAATGGCTAATCCATAAGCCAACAAGATGAATGAAGGGGCTCGTGGACAAATGGAATAACAAAGGACAACTTGATAGTTAAGTATAGGTAATGATATTTTGTCTTCAGTAAACAAAACCAGTTGGTAAATCAAAACTAAATGCCAAGAGTTACAAGGATTCGATTATGATATTGAAATACTTGCGCACAAGTTACAAGGAAATTAAAATCATAAAGGAGGTGATTGAATGTGTTATGCATTGTATCCAATTATGTGTCTATATGTATTTTTTATTCTGTACTAGATCGAGTCTTTTCTTTGGCCCTTTGTGGAATCTAATCCAAATTTTAAATGACCCAAATTTTTCATGAGATAAATTATGTTCTTGTTTATAAACAAACATGTATCGCCTAATTATTTGTAAATGGAAGAAGGGAAGACCTTAAATTCTTATCCTTAACTATTTCTAAAACGATACCAACCAAAGAATATACTAAAAATACAACCTATAGAATTCATAATTTCTACAAAATCCTAAGAGAGCCACCAATCCATTACCATTACCATGAGAACATCAGAGCTACAAAATGCTCAAAAATAGTAAAGAGGATTTGAAAAATATCATGCAATTGATGACCGAATATTTCCTTCTCCTTGACCAATGGAGCTTTGCTTTGTGATAAAACAAGTAGGATTGACAAAAGCTTGGTCTTTCCTTGTGTATTTTTCAAATTAACCAAAAAATTGCATTGAAAAAAATTAATAGAGTATGCTTTATACAACAAATTTAACTTAAGAGATGACAAACTTCATTTGTACTACAATATTCACTCACCCATGTTCTCGCTTATCATTGCTTTTATTGATGAAGTTATTAGAGCCCTCTCCAATTTAACAACAAAGACCTAAACTTGTAGGATAATCTCTTAATCCTATTGCATATTTGATGCCTTTCATCACTGGTTGGTTTTTTCTATACAATTCCTCCTTATTTATGTCCTAAAATTGTAAGTGTAACGCTTATACTTTTCTTCAACGAGAATCAATTTCACAAACCCATCAACAACTTGGGCATAATGAATGCAACTTAGGCATAATGAATGCTTATGAGTAGGTATCCATATAATTATTATGTTAAATGTAGAGAGAAAAATATGTATTAGGTAATTTCAAACCCATGATCAATATGCTAAACATAATCTTTACAGTCAAGTGATCATTCTAACTACACCATTATATCTATTCAACATTTTTCAAAATCCATATGAAAATGACTCGTACTTGATGGAGAATGTAAACATTCTAGAGCCTCTACATGGCATCGATATGACATGGATAGAAGACAATATTGTTACTCTTGGAAGTTAAGTGGATTTGGAATCTAATGGCTAGTCCATACACCAAAAATATTAATGAAGTGTTGATTTTTATATGATCAAGGTTAAGCATGAAGTTCATTCCATTTTAGCATTTTATTTAACCACAACCAATAATGTTACAGCAACCAAGATCACAAGAAGAAACACCATGCACAAGAACACAAGAAGTATCCTGGGAAACCCTTCTCAACAAGGGAAGAAAACCCAACCAAAATCCTTTTTTGTATTCTTCAAGAGAAATACCTTCACCACCAATAAAACCTAGCACACAAGAGGGTGCTCAAACCCTAGAAGACTAGTGCCCAAGAGAGGTGCGCACTTTTCCCAAGAAGGTGTACTTTCTGAAATTTCCAAACTCACATGAAAAATATGATTCCTCAATGGGGAATTTACCTTTACTTATACTAGACTAAACCTATCAACATAACTGTCTATTGGAACAACATGATCGACCTCACTAGCTCACAATATAATTAATATTAACTAGATTAATTATCTTTTACATTAATTATTAATAACATTAAGGTGGGGCCGACCTGTACCCTTTACATTACAATTAGGGTTACAGGAAGGTATAACTCTTGAACAATATATCATTGGATCTTATACACCCACTACTGCTCATCCACTAGGGGCACATCCATAGGGATGTCCATATCTTTGGCTTACTGCATTACACAGAAGAACCACTTCTTCACTAGTGCTCAATCACTAGGATCATGTTCACCTGTGCTCATCCACATGCACGTCCACTCAATAGATCTTCTTTCCCACTGCATTACACATGAGAGTCATCTGGAGTTTCTCATCAACTATCTGCTTAGGAGAGGCTAATACATCATATTCATTTTTGTTGTCATGACGATGCACCCAACACTTTGGGATTTCACATGTTCACCTTGTGCTCAAACACATGCACGTCCAACTCTGCAAATCTCCTTTCTCACCATGTTACACAGGAGAATCATCATAGTTATTCTCAACTCTCTGTAAGGAGGAGGCCATCTCTACGTTCCAGCTCTATCTCAGATAGGAACCACACATCTCACTCAAGGTCTCTCTCTCAAGTTTGCGTCCTAGAGAATATCTCACATAGCTGCAATCATCAATACTCCCTCTCAGCTAGGGAGGCATTCTTCATCATGCCAAGTCTCACACATATGTACTTTGAAATTTGTCTTGGCTATAGTCATCAACACTCCCTCTCAACTAGGGAGGTATTCTTCACCAAGTTAATTTGGTGAATATGTATGCAATCTACTCATGTGTAGGAAGGTACTGCATGTGTATTATTTTCCTCTGCATCATATCTCTGATATAATGATATTTCATCTCAATGTGTTTTGATTCATCAAGAAACATTGGGCTTTCAAAGATATTTACACAAGACTATTGTTATCATCATAGGATCTGTCTCATGATCAAGTAAATCTGGCAGAAGCTTGTGAAGCGACATTGCTTTTCACACTCAATGTTATATAATCCACTTCCATGGTACTCAAGGCCACATAGTTTTGTTTCCTGTTGCATAAGGAAACCATGGTAAATTTCACGATAAGACAACAATAAGATGTGCTCTTCTGGTCGACTATACTCTCTGCTCAATTTGTATAGGCATATCCCTGCAAACTCATTTTCACACTTGGAGGCATATCTCCGACCATGTCAAACTGCGGCTCATGTATATTTCAATACATGCTTTACTATCTCGGCTGGCTCATGGATTGACTAAGCATATTCACTGTATAGCATGAATCAGGTATGGTGTTAACTAGAAGCATTAATGGTCCAATCAGATGTGGATCAATCTTGTTTGAATCATCATCATTCATTTTCTTCAAATATATCATGGTTTTTATGTATTCTGTCATACTGAACTTCTTTAATATTCCCATTTTATATTTTCCTTGACTCAGGAAAATATCATTGGTTCTCTGTCATAATTCCAGGAAGTAGAGGATCATACTCAGATCCTTCATTTTGAAATCAGAAGTCAAGGCTTATTACTTTTCAAAAACAAGGCTTTCTTAACAAGTCATGAAAAACAAATTCTTGTCACCAACACTCTAATAAAATAGGTTTGGATCAACAACACTCTTGCTGAGACCCAAACTCATCAAGAATCCATTCATCTTATATAGTTTGCAACTCATGGATGGTAGTACGGATGGAGGTGTATCAGTCTTACTAGATCAAGTGTCTCATCATAGACATCTCCCTCTATTTGTGAGAGTCCTCTGGCTTTGTATTTCTTGACACTTCCATCAGTTGCATGCTTACTCTTATAGATCTACTTAGAAGTTACCACAAAATTCCCTTCTGGTCTCTGAATAATATCTTATACATCATTCTTTAAGATACACTAGTATTCTTCTGTTATGGCATATTGCCATACTTGTTTCTCTTGTTGTTTCTTCAATGAAGTATCTCGTAGCTGAAGGATAGCATTGAAAAATCCTTTTTCTCTCTCAAGGTGTCCCTTGAGGGACTTGTATGTTTATCTATCTTCTAGCATATTTTTGTTGACCCTGGGCATGCCTTTTTTGCCCCACTGTAATATCTCTGGTCATATCAACTGGAGTAGCTGAATTTGTTGGAATATTGTCTATCTTCCTCTAGACTACTGAGGATATTAACTCTTTCTTCCTTTTATTTTGTTTTTGACTCCCTCTTAGTCAAGAAGCTCTCTCTGAAGTTTGAAGGAAGGGAATCTTCCTTTATCTCTTTGTTAGATCCTTTTATGAATTTTTGTTCAACATAATAATCAATCAAATAAATTTTGGACTCCTGTACTAGGGACAATGGTCCTAATATTGGAGGGCTCCCATACTAGGGATACTATCCTTCATTCATTAAGAATGCAATCAACTATAAAATTAGAGATCAATTTATTTACCTGGGTTTGTATTTATGTTTGATTTAGAGGTATTACTTATCCTCTCTCTTATCTTCATTCTTTTGAGGTGGATTTGGATCAATGTCAGTGGTAGAAGCATATTGTGTTCCCTTCTTCCTGGTTGGAAAATTTCTTGCATAGTGCCCATATTTGTCACATATGAAGCATTGAATTTATGAAATATCTCTGCTTTGATTATAACCTGGGTTTGATGAATACTTTTCATCTTTGAATGTTTTTCTGAAGTTTCTTTTGAATCTTCCTCATTTCTTTGTATGAAATGAAAGAGCATTATTTTCTTCTGGGGAGTCTTCCACTCCTCTATTTCTAAGTCCAAGTTCTTCTTGAGTACAATCTGTCCATAGACGATCAAAGGTTGGTAGACTTTCTCTTCCAGTGATACTTTGAAGAAAAGGCTCCCAATGTTTTGGAAGATTGTTGAGAGTGGTTAAAACAAGTTATCTATCAAACATGATTTCTACAATGGTTTCTATTTGTTCTTTAATCTATGCTATCTTCATAAATAAGATAGCAACTATGTCACCTTTCGTCAGCTTAGTACTTTGAAGTTGACTCTTCAAGGTAAGAGCTCTCAAGGTGTTGTCACTTTCAAACATTTCTTTTAATGCTTCATACATATCATAAGTTGTCTTCATGTGGGAAATACGAGGTAAGAGATGATCTCTTACTAAGTAGATGATTAGTTTTCTTTCTTTGACATCTTCGTCCTTTCTTATCTTCTTCTCTACATTTGTAGTTGTGTCTAGTAAGATTTTAGTTACCACATCCAAAAGATCATCTTCTTCAAGGGTGACCTGAAGCCTTGATTTCCAGGAGCTGAAGTTGCTTACTCTATCAAGCCTATCTTCTACTAAGGTTTTGTTCTTCATTTGTTTGGTTTCTTCAAACTCTCGCCAACTGGATTTTGAAAACCTAATGATTAGGTTGAATTAATAACCTTGGATTTTGTTGGGCTTATGACTACCAAAAATCAACTTTGATAGTGTCACATAAATTTTTTAGAAAAATGTTTCTTCAAGAGGTTGTAGAAATCTAAGATTAGGATTCTACAAAAAAATCTTGGCACCCTAGAAACCCCAGGGCCAAAAATTCAAAATCATCGGAATTTGATTTTGAAGGTCTCTGGAGATGCGTTGAGGAGGAATATACAACTTGGTTCTTGTTTGAGCTCCAAAGTCCACTTATAAAGGGGTGAAAGGGTTGATCAAGTGAGGGTCGTACAAATTTCTACAAAAACCCTAGAGGTCGTACATAACTGCAGAAGGAGGATGGTTTAACCTTTTGAATGCTTGTGCAGTGTTTCTTCAAGACCTATGCTCTGATACCATGTTGATTTTTGTATGAGAAAGGTTAAGAATGAAGTTAATTCCATTTTAGCACTTTACTTAACCATAACTAATAATGTTGCAACAACCAAGATCACAAGAAGAGACACCATGCACAAGAGCACAAGAACACAAGAAGTATCCTGGGAAACCCTTCTCAACAAGGGAAGAAAACCAAGCCAAAATCCTTTGCTATATTCTTCAAGAGAAAGACATTCACCACCAATAAAACCTATCACACAAGAGGGTGCTCAAACCCTAAAAGACTAGTGCCCAAGAGAGGTGCGCATTTTTCCCAAGAAGGTGTACTTGCTAAAATTTCCAAACTCACATGAAAGATATGATTCCTCAATGGCGAATTTACCTTTACTTATACTAGACTGAACCTATCAACATAAGTGTCTATTAGCACAACAGGGCTGACCTCACTAGCTCACAATATAATTAATATTAACCGTACTAATTACGTTTTACATTAATTATTAATCACATTAAGGTGGGGATGACCTATACCCTTTACATTACAATTAGGGTTACAGGCAAGTCTGACTCTTGAACAATATAGCAAGGGATCTTATACACCCACTAGTGCTCATCCACTAGGGGCACATCCATAGGGATGTCCATATCTCTGGCTCACTGCATTACACAGAAGAACCACTTCTTCACTAGTGCTCAGCCACTAGGATCACGTTCACCTATGCTTGTCCACAAGCACGTGCACTAAAGAGATCTTATTTCCCACTGCATTACACAAGAGAGTCATATAGAGTTTCTCATCAACTCTCTCCTCCGAGGATGCTAATACATCATCTTCATTTATGTTCTCATGACGATGCACCCAACACTTTGAGATTTCACACATTCACCTTGTGCTCAACCACATGCACGCCCAACTCTATAGATCTCCTTTCTTGCTGCGTTACACATGAGAATCATCCAGAGTTCTTCTCAACTCTCTGTAAGGAGGAGGCCATCTCTATGTTCTAGCTCTTTCTCATATAGGAACCACACACCCCTCTTAGGGGCTCTCTCTCAGGTTTGTGTCTCGAAGAATGTCTCACATAGATGCACTCATCAACATGAAGGGGCTCGTGGACAAATGAAAAAACAAGGGACAACTTGATAGTTAAGGATAGGTAGTGATATTTTGTCTTCAGTAAACAAAACCAATTAGTAAATCAAAACTAAATGTTAGGGTTCTAAATTTCATATTCTTTTATTCTTGATCCCAACAGCCATGATTCTTCCAACTTTTATCATTATTTATGTAATGTAAATGTTAATTTTTTTTAGAAAATAATAAAATGTTTTGTTTTTATTTTTTTAATTAAAAATAGTTATTTTTTTATTGACTAAAATATTTGATGATATTAAAGAATTATGGTTAAAGATGACATTTGTTTAATTATAATAATAAAAAGATTATATATTAGTGTAGATCGATACGCATTATAGATGCAGGAAAGCAAGAGGAGGGTAGTATTCAAGTTGTCTATTAGTAGTGTATTAAAAGAACACCAGTACAGATAAGACAATAAGGACAATTAGAACAACTCCCTGGTTTGTATAGAAAATGAAGATTCGACCAAAGGAAGAGGAAGGATATACTAGTCAAATGAACTCCTCCTTTTTTGTTGTCAAGAGCATGACTCTCAAGAATTTGAGATACAGATGGAAGTGGAATGAATGAGACAATCTTAAGGATGTAACAAAATTGCGTAGACCCCCATCCCCTTCTCTCATTTTCGACTTCCTGGTGTAGGATCATTCTTAAACACCTAAGTCGGATTGACTCTTCGGCTCCCTGCTAGAACTAATTCTACTTTTTCATATGTCCTCCTTTCCCCAAAGTGCGAGTCCTCCTAAACCCGCGACCCTCTTCTTGGCCCTTCGAAGAAAGTTGGCTGCGACACTCGCTCTTCGTGCCAGGCCCTTTTTATCACTTGACCTTGGGCTGTGTCCCGGGGCTCAACCACAAAAAGCACTTCAGGCTTCAGGCTTCGACTCTTTCCACGACAACCAACTCTTACGTTCTCTAACTCTGAATCGATGAACTTCAAACAGTGCGAGGATCAACAGTCATCGTCCCTCCTTCTGATCGACAACTCCAATTTACTCCAGACTCCGACCTTCAGGAGTCTCTCGATATCTTCCTTTGATATCTCCTGGAGTACTACTCATTCGAAATGTGCGGATCGCTTCCACGCGTCCCCATCAAATCCAAAGGTTTTGATTCAAATCGCTCTTCACGACTTCGCGAAGATCTCTACTTGCTCTTAGCAAACCTTCCAGAGCTCCAACTCCCAAATCTCTTGATCTTCTACCACCTGTCTCCTCCCGACGTTGAGAAATTTCACAGTCTTCGGGACTTTGGAAAGTCCTCGACCTCACACTTAGCACAATTTTCTTCTCGAGACTTAGACTATTCTCGACCTCCCTCTGCGCTCCTTGCAAAGTTTTTTGCAAATCCTTCTGCGACTTTGCTCGGCTTGAAACCTTCAAGGTTCCCAGTTCCTCTATGTCCTTCAGTGGAATTTTATGTGCCCTCTTGGAAAATCAATGCCCTTCCTCATGAGCTTGTAAGACGAACTTATAGTGTCCTTGGCACACTCATTGTGCTCGGCTAAGCTCTTTGACAGCTTCTCCTTGAGCCCTTCCACGAATCTTAAGGCATCTTTTGAGTAAAAGGGCCTTCAAACACTACACAGTAAAGGTATGGTTGAAGGTATGGCTAATTGCACTCTAGATTTTGATTTCTATGAAAATTGCATATATGGTAAAAAAAGTCGAGTAAGATTCACATCTGGCGCTACAAGAGCAAAAGGGATCTTAGAGTTGATACACAATGATGTGTTTAGACCCATTCCTGTTTCATCACTACGTAAATCTATGTATTATGATTCATTCATAGATGATTTCTCAAGGAACATGTGGATTTATTTTCTTAGAAAAAAATCTGAGGTATTTGATAAATTTAAAGAGTTTAAGGATCTAGTAGAAAATCAGACAAAGAAGAAAATAAAGGTATTGAGGACAGATAATGGTGGAGAATTCTACGGAAATGAATTCGAAGAATTCTGTAAGAAGTGTGGTATAGAAAGGTAGAAGAATACTCCATACACACCTCAACAGAATGGAGTTGCATAAATGTTGAACATGACACTGATGGAAAAAGAAAGGAGCATGCTCAACGGTGCCGAGTTAGGACAGGAATTATGGGCAGAGGCATTGGGTACATCATGTTACATGGTCAATCGATCAACTTCATCGTTGGATGATAAAAATCCACATGAGGTATGGACTAGAAAGAAACCATCTCTTCAACATCTTAGAGTTTTTGGTTGTGATTCTTGTGTACATGTTTAAAAGGAAAATAGGACTAAGCTGAATAAAAAGAATGAAAAGTGTATATTTATTGGTTATAAAGATGGTGTGAAAGGTTATAAGATTTGGAACCCAGAAACAAAGAAGACTGTTTACAGTCAAGATGTTGTTTTCAGAGAGGTAAAAGATGTTTCCTAACATGAATTCCTACCAAGGCTAGAAGAACCTAAGAAAATATAGTTGGAATTGGATGATGCAAAATCCGAATCATTTGAAGAAGAAGAAGCAGAAGAAGAAGAAGAAGAAACTCATACCCCAGTATTGAGGATATCAGTAAGGGAAAGAAGGAAACCAAAAAGGTATAGTCGACCGGATTTTTGTTTTAATTTTTCTTTATCTATTACTGATGATGATCCTAGAACTGTCAGGGAAGCAATGAATTCAGAGAATAGTAAACTATGGAAGAAGGCCATGGTTGAAGAAATGGATGCCTTGGATAAGAATGAGGCATGGGATATAGTTGATTTTCTAGCTGGAAGAAAATATGTTGGTAGAAAATGGTTGTTTAAGAAGAAGTTTAATGCATAAGGTAAAGTGGAGAAATACAAATCTTGAGTAGTAGAAAAATGTTATTCCCAGGTAGAGGGAATTGACTTTGGTGAGAGTTTTTCTCCTGTTGTCAAGTTAACATCTATTCAATTTATTTTATCTATTACTATTGCTTTTGATATTGAAGTGGAACAGATGGATGTGAAGACATCATTCCTACATGGGGATCTGGAAGAAGAAATCTACATGAAGCAACCAAAAGGCTTTGTGGTGAAGGGAAAGAAAGAGTTGGTCTGTAAGCTAAATAAGTCACTATATGGTCTAAATAAATCACCTAGGATGTGGTACCGAAATTTTGACCATACATCCTTGGATTGGGGTGAGAAGCAGGGTTGATCACTGTGTATATTCCAAGCAGGTTGGTAATCACTTCATTTATGTAGTGTTTTCTGTTGATGACATGTTGTTGGTAGGAAATAACATGGATGTTATCAAGGAGGTGAAATCACATCTATCCTCCAAATTTGACATGAAGGATCTTGGCACTGCTAACTTAATTCTGGGAATGGAGATTAAAAAAGATTGTGAAAGCAAGAAACTCTAGTTGAATCAGAGAAAATATGTTGAGATGATATTGCAGAAGTTTAATATGCATGGAAGTAAACCAATCAAAGTTCTTATTCCTATTTGCAGATCAGTGTCTCAAGACACAAGAAGAAGAAGAGGATATGTCCCATGTTCTGTATGCCATTGCAGTTGGTAGTTTGTTGTATGCAATGGTCTGTACTAAACCGAACATTACACATGTAGTGGAAGTTTTGAGCAGGTATATGTCAAAACCAGGGAAGCAACATTGGACAATAGTAAAAGAGGGTCTTCAGGTATTTGTGTGGCACTACCAATTATGGATTGTGCTACCAAGGAAGACCGGGATTGGACAAAGTGGTGGACATACATGGCTTTGTTGATACAGACTGGGCTGGAGAACTAGATTAGAGAAGATCTACAAGTGGGTACGTGTTTAACCTATTTGGAGGAGTAATCATTTGGATGAGCAAAAGACAGGCTGTAGTGGCACTCTCAATTACATAAGTTGAATATAGAGAAATCACTCATGCAAGCAAGGAAGAAGTATGGTTACAGAGATTGTGCTCGGGTATTGGGTTGGTACAAAAAGTAGTGAGATTAGATTGTGACAGTCAGAGTATAATCTTCCTAGAAAAGAACCAAGCTTATCATCTGAATACAAATAATATTGATGTTCAGTATCACTTTGTGAGAGACATTGTTGAGGAAAAGAAGGTGTTATTGAAAAAGGTTGACACTTTGAAGAATGTTGCAGATTCATTGACAAAGTCTGTGAGCATAGAAAAATTCTCCTGGTGTAGAGTAACAATGGGCATTGTTGCCCTGGATTCTTGACTATAAAATCCCATGGACCCCTGGATGCAAAGAAAACAACAAGTGGAAGAATGTTGGGTATGTGTTATATTCTTTGCATGTGTGTGTGTGGGTGCATCAGATTCGACAACTGCATCTGACGATTCCTCTAGTAGTGCTCTTGTATCTTTGTATCTTTGTATCTTGTGCGCAACGTTCGGGGAAATGCCCCGATTTTATTTTTTTGGGGGGCGGTTTTTTCTATTTTTAGCAGTTTTCTAAATTAATCCTGGATTAATGAATTAAGGTTTTGGTATCTACGAAATACCTAAAAACATTGTATATATTGTATGGTGAATGGTGAAATTCAATATAATGAATAGATGAAAGGTTTTCCCTAGTTGAGGGTTTTCAGTATATATCTTTGTGTACTATGTGTATGAGACATTGATTAATTTTTGTTTTGATTAAGTATCTATATGCATTGCTTTACTTTACAGGTTTAAAACTTACATTGATATTATGTATTTATGGTGATACGTTTATCATGGTTGTGGTATTAATATGATTGTGATTCTATGTGAAATATCATTGCTAGAAGAACCTATAATCCAAATTGAGTTATATTATTAGAGAGCCAGAATGCATGCAAAACACTCGACCAACTTCATCCTACTGTTTTAAGATACATGGTCCTCCCACTTATCAACACTATGTAAGACCACAATTCCTTCATTCCCTAGTCAATGATTAAAAACATACAAATGGTGGACAAAGGATCTCAATAACCAAAATTCTTGACCATTCCATATAGTTACTATTTCTAAATGACAATTTATATACTTTGGAAGTTGTTATGCTCATTTTGGTTTTCTTTTCCCTTTTCTAATATTAATATATAACAGGAGGAAAATGAATATATAACTTCACAAAATCAGCATATATAAATTACATAAATTTTTACCATTCTAAACAAGTTGGTCATTTGAAAATATCCTACTTATGGAAGGATACTTTCTAATCATCATAACATTTATTGACATTATCGATCCAATATAACATTTTCATATCACTCACTATTATCAAATCACTTATGAGTGATAATCTCATATGTTTCTCACTTGTCTTTATGAGAAACAATTCCATGACAATCTTGTATCTAATGATTATTAACATACTAGTCTCGGATTTATATATGGAGGGTACTTTTGAATATTGGGAGAGGATTTATTGAGCTATTGGATTTTTCTCAACTTGAATAGTCTCCCATTTCTATATTCTACTCAACATTTTTCTATAAAAAGAGTAGAGCATTGTCACAATGGGAAGGGGTAGAAGGGTGTGAGCTATGTGAGAATTACATTGGGAAAATAATGTTAGATAGTTATGCGAAGATTAGTATAAACGATGAGGGTTACATTGAGATTATATACCCATGAGATGTGATACCTTAGACATGGTTGCGATGCCATGTAAAATATCATTGCCATACGAACCTATTTAATCCAAACTAAGTTGTATTATTAGAGAGCCACTAATCAAGTAAAACACCTAGCCAAGTTCACCCTCTCGTATTAAGATATGGGGTCCTCTTCCTTATCAATAGCACATCTCGATATTTCCTCAGTACCCAAATCAATGATTCAAATCATATAAATAATGAAAAAATGGTTTCAATAACCAAAGGTCACAACCCTTTCATATCATTATTATTTGTAAATGACAATTTACATAATTTGAAAGTTGTTACATCCCTTTTTGTTCTCTTTCATATTTTGAAATATTAATATATAACAGAAGAGAAATGGGTACATGGAAATCACTACATTCATTAGGCGTAATTACAAATTAAAAAAATGGAGTAACTTAATCCATGGATAAAGAAAGACTAGATTACAACCTACACCAATTGATCTTTTCCTAATATTTTCACCCTTGAACAATAATGTTTTCCATGAAAAGTTCAAATTTATCATGTCCAACAATTTTTGGAGTTGTTCTCCCCCTTTTTTGTTTTCTTTTCCCTTTTCCACTATTAATTCATAACAAAAGATACACTTCATAATTTGATTTTGGTAGGTGTGATGTCCCTTTCTATTTTCTTCTCTCTTTCAATATTTTTTTCCCTTTTCCCTTTACCGATATTAATTCATAACAAAAGTTGCATTACATAATATGCCCAACAATTTTGGAGTTGTTCTCCCCCTTTTTTGTTTTCTTTTCCCATAATTAATTTATAACAAAGGATACACTACATAATTTGATTTGTGTAGGTGTGATGTCCCTTTCTATTTTCTTCTCTCTTCCAATATTTTTTTTCTTTTCCCTTTACTAATATTAATTCATAACCAAAATCTACACTACATAATATGTCCAACAATTTTGGAATTGTTCTCCCCCTTTTTTGTTTTATTTTCCCTTTTCCACTATTAATTCATAACAAAAGATAATATGTCCAACAATTTTGGAGTTGTTGTTCCCCTTTTTTGTTTACTTTTCCCTTTTCCACTATTAATTCATAACAAAAGATACATTGCATAATTTGATTTTCGTATGTGCGATGTCCCTTTCTATTTTCTTCTCTATTCCAATATGTGTTTTCCTTTTCCCTTTAACAATATTAATTCATAACAAAATCTCCACTACATAATATGGTAGTTGGGACATATTTTTTTATATTCTTCTCTTTTCCAACTTTAATACCTAACAAAAGGTACACTACATAATTTGGGCCCTGCTACATCGCTTTTATTTCCGTTTCCCTTTTCCAATATTAATACTTAACATAGCGAAAGTGGGTATAATTCATAACCAAAGATACATTGCATAATTTGGTAGTTGTGATGTCTCTTTTTATTTTATTCTCTTTTCCAATTACAATATTTGACAAAAACTACACTACACAATTTGGGTGTTACTACATTCATTTTATTTCCTTTTCCAATATTATTAAGTAACATAGAGAAAGTGGGTAAGTGACCATAACTACACTCACTAGACATAAATCCTACATAAACTAGAAGTACTCAACTACAAGTCCATTGAGTGAGGCACACCCAATCAATGTGGGGATTTCAAAACACTCAACCACTAACCCATACACTAACGGAAAAAACAAATTAAATCAATTATATTTGTGAGGCCAAAAACAATCGGAACTTATTTACTTACTAAATAACAACCCATTGAGTAAGTCACACCCAATCAATGTGGACATTTCAAAGCACTCAACCACTAATGGGCCAAGGAGGCCACCTAGGGGAACGCCCACCTAGGGCGCACAAGTCAATCACCTAGGCACAACACTTCTTCACCTTTTGATGATGAATTAAATATATGTAAAATAAATGGTTCCCTTGGTATATAAGGTGAACCAAGACTTAAATAAAGCATTCTTACCTTTTCTTCTGAAGCTATGTGTCTTGGTTGTTTTCTTTTCTGAGTTTTCATTTTACATTCACGTCAATTTTGTTTTTAAGGTTTCTGAAGAATAACCAGTATGCATTCCTTCATGGCTGCCTCCTGGTGACTCTGTTTTCCATTCTTCCACCTCTGAGAGAAATCTTATCTCATTAGCTAGCCACTATCTTAGTGAGAAAATCATTTCCTTCGAGTTTTATGAGGCAGAAGGGAGGGTGCACCAACTGGGGTTTGCGCCCTTGTTGGTTTCTTCTTTGTGGGAATGAATTTAGTGCGCCCTCTTCCATGGTTGCACTGGGATTCTCCCAATAATACCTAGAGGTCACTTTGAGATCACCAAAACCTATTGGCCACTCTCGAGTCACCCCGGCCTGGATCCCAATTTGCTTGGTCACCCAAACTAATGGTGTGCCCCTATTCAAATTTGCGCACCTGAGGAGAGTTTTTGGTCAGAAAATGAGATACGGCTTGCGTGGTCACCTTATCATGTTGATCGCTTTCTTGGTAAGATCAATTGGTATTAGAGCCTCAATATCCATGGAAAATCTTCTGATCTTGAAGATTGAGCCAAATTTGTTTTTGGGGGTTTTCATGAAATAATCCACAGTTTGTCCATTCCAGGGTTTCCATTTTATGCAAGATCATCCATAGATCTCATAAGAACCAAGGGTGCCCACATATCCATTTCCACATAGAGGAGCTCCATAGATCTAAAATAATACAGATCTCTACCTCTAGACTAGTTCAAGCTTTGTTGCCTTAGGGTTTTGAGTCCTTTGTTCTCAAAACATAGTCTTTTGTTTAGCATTGCAACCTAGGGGCACCTTTTCTCTTCAGTTGGCCTCACAATACCTCCATGCAAAGATCCTTTGGCAGTCAACTCAGATTCCAACACATCAAATATCGTCCAAGATCTTGCCTCTGTGCTCAATGAGCTGCTCAGAACGCAACAACAAAACAATCCAGATCCATTCTGATTGGACACTCAAATCCAACTACTCAAGTTTGTTGGGAAAATGAATGGTGAAATGGTGGATTCTTGGATCCATAGCCTATCCACCTATTTCAATACATGTCTAGGCCTTACTGAGGAAAGAAAACTCTAGATTTCCGCCTTGCAATTAGAAGGACTGGCACAAACTTGGTGGGATACAGAGCAAGAGAAGACCACATTTGTGATAGAGATTGGGGATGCTCCAGAATCCTCTACTTCACAACCCTTCAAAACCTGGCCTCAACTTTTCGAAGCTTTGAGAAATTGCTTCTACGCACCTGGGTATGTGCAATCCTTATGGATCAAATGGCACCAACTTCAACAAATCCCTTCACAAGGAGTGAAAGGCTACATAGAATTCTTCTGCAAGATGCGCCTCTCACTTCATGTTCAAGATATGAAAGAGGTACCCATATTAAAATTTGTGGCTAGTTTATTAATTCAATTCCGTCGAGAAGTAGAGCTATTTGAAAATCCAAATTTAGATAAAAAAATTTATAGATCTTTGGCTATAGAAAGGAAATTCACTCCTATAGGTCATATTCCTCAGTCCCATTACACCAACCCCCCCTCACCTCTCAACCATCCATCTCCCATCCCTCACCTTGCTTTCCACCTCCTCAGACTCAAAACTCCACACCCAATACAACTACAAGGACACCCTGGTGCTCATTACAAAAAACTACTTCACACAATTCATCAGATTGTCGAATCCTCCAAAATCTAAAAACCAACAAAACTCTACTCTCTGAGCTCATTGCGCCTTCCTAGGTAGAATATACCGAAGAAGCTCCTTTGGAAAATCCCACAGAATTAGATCCCTCATTGATTCTAATGACCCAGGAATATTCGAACGCATTCACCCAACCCCTCTTCATTTATAACTGCCAAATAAAAAACGCCTTGGCTTTACTCATTATGGACAATGGAAGCCAGAAAAATTTGGTGTCTCAATCCCTTTTCAACTTCCTTAATCTTGTCACCACTCCACATCCACAAACCTATCAACTTGGATGGGTACAAAAGGATGGCCCTCGCCTCCTAGCTTCCAAGCGTTGTCTGGTCACTTTCGGCATAGGCCATTTCAAAGATATTGTCATGTGATGTCTCCCCCTTGGATTGTGTGTATTTTCTGCTCGGTATCCCATGCCAAACCCAAATAAATGCTATCTATCTAGCCAAATCCCGCCAGTACACAATTACCAAAGAAGGCCACACTTATATCTTAACTGTAGCAAAACCCAAACCCCCTTCTACCAAAGAACAAATCCCACATGTACACTTAAACAAATGTGTCTTTCTCTGTTTTGTGTGCCCAATAACACCAAACAATACAACGCACCCTATTCCTGAAACTATGACTCCCCTCCTCCACGAGTTCGCATAGGTATTTCAACCTTCAGAGGGACTTCCCCCCTCCCACCACATTGACCATTCCATTCATCTCATCCCCGGATCTGCCTTACCTAATGCACCTACTTACCGATTAGCCCCAATAGAAATAGAGGAAATGGAAAGACAACTAACCGACCTCATCAACTCTAGCCACATCCAACCTTCATCTTCTCCCTGTACTTCTGTTGCCTTTTTCATCCCTAAACGAGATACCTCAGAAATGTGCCTTGTCACTAATTACTGAGCCTTGAACAAAGAGACAATAAAAAACCGTTACCCCCTTCCCCGGATTGAGGAACTACTTGAAACCTTCCAAGGAGTTGAGTGGTTTACTAAATTGGATTTGACAGCTGGCTACCATCAAGTTTGAATGAACCTAGATGATGTTTGGAAAACAGCGTTCAAGACAAAATTTGGTCTTTTTGAGTGGAAAGTCATGCCTTTCGGTCTCACCAATGCCCCAACCACTTTCATGAGGCTCATCAGTGACATCTTCAGGGCACATTTGGGTCGATTTGTGTTCATCTGCTTAGATGACATTCTCATCTTCAGTCGGACATGGGACACTCGCATGCAACATGTCTGACAATTTTTCCAAATTCTCCAAGAACATAAGTTGCAAGTCAAAGAGAAGAAATCATATTTTGGTCAGCCTTCAGTCCCCTATCTCAGCTTTGTGGTCAGCTCAGAGGGTGTTCAACCAGATCCAACTCGAATCCAAGCATTGAAACAATTGCCTCTACCTTCTTCAGCTAAGGAGTTGAAATCTTTTTGGGTGGCATCAATTTCTATAGTAAGTTCATTCCCTCTTTTTCAAATCTTTCTCGACCTTTGCATCAGCTCTCAAATACTTCTTCTACATTCATCTGGACCAAAGAAGAAACTACTCACTTTGCTTAGCTCAAAGACGCCCTCTGCTCATCCCATGTTTTACATCAACAAGACCTCTCCCAACCCTTCATTATTAAACAGTCTAATTATAAACACTTAATCATTCAAATCTCAAGTTTCGACCATTTTTAATTGAATGTTTTGCAAAATCGATCAGAAAATAAACCCATAAATACATCAAATAATGCCATAAGTGTTTTCAAATTTATGCTCAGAGAATCATGTCTTTCAGGATGTGATTTATAGAGCTTTTCAAAGATGTCGATCTTGTTTCTAACCACTTTCCTGCAAGAATTTAGGTGTGGGGAATTAGCATCGTTAAAAAAAATACAACGAATAGTTCCAAAGTCATGCTTTGTTTAGCAATCATATCTTTGATAGGAGCAGGTTGCAGGTGAGAGCTCCGACTATTTTTTTGGAAAGCTTACTGAAGGCAATGAGACACCCACATCTTTTATGGTTCTTTTGTGAGATATATTCATTTTCTCCCCTCCCTTCGTGGAATAAAATAAATAATTGAGACTCCTTCCTACCTTACTGGATTCATTTTTAAATAATCATATTAAATTTTTTGGCATGTAAAGCTGCCATCTCTTCAGTTGAGGGATTCTAATATTGGTGTTGACCTTTTACAGTTCCCAAAGTCCATAGAGAAGTTGGCGAACCTAGAAAAAATTGAGCTACAAAATTTTAAAGGAACATTGTCAGAAGAGTTCTTTCATCTCTACTCATTGAAACACTTCTCACGACAGGGATGAAGTCATTACAACAAATTGACTTGCCTTTGTGCAAGGATTTGTAAATGCACATTCTTTGGGAACTTCACAAACCTCTAACAAATTGACTTATCATTGTGCAAGGATTTGTAAATGCTATTGCCTTCCTTTCGAAATTAAAAAAATCTCCAACCTATTAACATGTCTTAGTGTAAGAATTTGCAAATGTTGCCGCCATCCTTTGGAAATTTAATGAACTTCCAACATGTTCAACTGGTGGTGTGTGACACATTGAAAATGCTGCTAGGCTCCTTCATGAACTTGACTCCACTCAAACCTATCGATTTGAGTGACTGCCCGGTCTTGACCCTTTCTGGGGAAACACTTGGAAGTTGGGAATATAAACAAGCCTGAAGGGTTAAATTCTGTTTAGTGTCACAAAATAGAAGTATTGCCTGTCCAAGTCACACATGAGTACTCCTTAGAAGAACTAATTTTGGGTTGTACAAAGTTAAAAGTATGGCCAAGTGCCATTGAAGACGTCAACAATGTGGAAATTTTGCCTTTTAACTTCTTCTCGGATAGTGAAGTGACATTTTCCAATCGTGTTGACACAGGGGCATCATTGGGCTCCAATCTGCATAAAATATATTTATATTATTTATTTATTTAGTTTAATAGGAGAAATAAAGATGGCACTATTGCTAAATATGGACCACGAGCTATACTGGGAATTGTAGAGACAACTCATTTGGAATTGTAGAGACAACTCACTAGGAGGTGAAGAGATACAAAGATGAAAATGCAAATTAAATAGTCTAAGAACAAATTATAAATGTATTGAATTATCAAAGAAGATGAGTTACAACAGTTTGCAATGAGAGAACAATTTGCAATAAGAGAAAAAGAAGATTCAGCTACAGATCTGCAACAGAGAAGAAGAAACAAAATACCATCTTGTGCTTACTAAATTCTACCATTCTCATCATCCTACTCTGTATATTGTGAAGAGTGGAGAGACTAATATATAGATACTGTAATCAATGGGCCAAATTCACATATTATTCAATAAAGAGTTACATTCCATCCATTTCCTTATGTACACTATTAATTATGTCATATTAAGTTCTATAGCATTTGCATAATGTACTGGCTTGAGTAAGCTACTTTTGCATTGTTGGACTCTTACAAATTCTACCATTCTCATCATCCTACTCTGTATATTGTGAAGAGTGGAGAGACTGAGATCTCAAGATTGTAATCCATCCAAATTCACATATTATTTAATAAAGAGTTACATTCCATCCATTTCCTTATGTACATTATTAATTGTGTCATATTAAGTTCTATAGAATTTGAATAATGTACTAGCTTGAGTAAGCTACTTGTGCAGTTGTTGAACTCTTACAGTGTTGATCTAGAGTTCTGTAGCTTGTTAGAAAATTATAGAACTTAATTGGTTCAGCAAGTGAAGTGGTGTGAGAGCTCTGGTTGAAAATTTGCAGAAGTATAGTTGGGTTCCACTAGAGATTAGTTCTTGTGCAATAGTGGTAACAAGGTGACCCGAGAGAGGGTTATTTCAACTTTTTTCTATTCAAAAAAAAGTGGTGGGATGAAGTTTTGAAAGAAAGGCCTGTGAATGGTAGTCTAGTTGAGGACTACAAGAAAACTATTAATACATCCCGACAAAGAGGAGTAGGTTGAGAAGGTGCAATCAACCATGAATTGGAGAAATTGAGAAGAGGAATCAAAGAGTTAGAGAATAAAAAAATTGGAGATGTTGGAGCCATAGTGGATTCAAAATTAGAAGATGAGATGGAGGAAGAGATAAATGTTGATGAAAGAGACATAATCGAGATTTGATCTCATTTTTTAAGGATAGAAATAATGCAAGGGTGGAAGTTTCTTGCTACAATGTCATTCTATAGGATGAGACTCTCAAGGGTAGCAAGGTATGTGAATGGATTGAAGTTCCAAATTGAAGATGAGATGAGTACCCATTATTTCCCATCTATTGATGAAACATATTAGATTGATTTAAAGGTATAGGAAATTTTGAATAGGAAGTGGCAGTAGAATTGCATAGAAAATAATCTTAGAGGCAGAGGAAGAACTAAGAATGTAACAATACATGATTTGGAAGGCGACATGGTAAATAAAACGACCATGTTGGCATGGTTTGGAAGAGGAAGCAGTAAATATGCCACTACTTGATACAGATGTGGAGTATAAGGGCAAAAAGAATTTTAATTCCTAGAGAAGCATAATTCTCTTTAACAATATTAATTCATAACAAAATCTCCACTACATAATATGGTAGTTGGGATATCTTTTGTTGTCTTCTTCTCTTTTCCATCTTTAATACCTAACAAAAGGTACACTACATAATTTGGGCCTTGCTACATCGCTTTTATTTCCTTTTCCCTTTTCCAATATTAATACTTAACATAGAGAAAGTGGGTATAATTCATAACCAAAGATACACTACATAATTTGGTAGTTGTGATGTCTCTTTTTATTTTCTTCTCTTTTCCAATTACAATATCTAACAAAAGATACACTACACAATTTAGGTGTTACTACATCCATTTTATTTCCTTTTCCAATATTAATAAGTAACATAGAGAAACTGGGTAAGTGACCATAACTACACTCACTAGACATAACTCCTACATGAAGTAGAAGTACTCAACTACAAGCCCATTGAGTGAGGCACACCCAATCAATGTGGGGATTTCAAAACACTCAACCACTAACCCAGTTTCTCTATGTTACTTATTAATATTGGAAAAGGAAATA
>JASDQU010815179.1:21932-36621 GCA_032191745.1 Picea mariana
TTCCCATTAGAGAGTTCACCCATTTTTCAATTAAATCCCCCCAGCATTGAATAATTTGAGAAAAGCATATCACCTCTCTCACCAATAGTCATTATGGCTGCACCTCCTCCATTGACCAAAATGCAATGAATTCTAGCTGCTAGATATGCACCTCTTGTGTTGCCAAATCAACCTGAAACTATGCCCATTGGTGACTACTCGAAGTATATGCCAAAATTTACCAGAGAAGGAGATGTAACTACAGAGGAACATATAGAATCCTTCTATAGCTATGCTGAGAACCTAAACATAAAAGATGCTGATGTCTGGACTAGAGTCTTTGTTCAGAGCTTGGATGGTCATGCTATAAAGTGGTTCAACGAACTTCCTCTTGGTTCCCTAGACAGAATAGAGTAGTTGGATGATGTCTTTTTAAAACACTGGGGAGATAGGAGAGATTTCTTTTACTATATCACAGAATTTGGAAACCTTAAGAAAGAAAATGGTGAATCTGTGTCTGATTTCACTAAGATATTCAACATAATGTATAGTAAAATACCTGAAAAAATCAAACCTACAAAGACTTTTGCCCAAATCACTTATACCAACTCATTTGATTCTAAATTTTGTTTGCTACTAAGAGAGAGAAGGTCTGCTACACTTTCCTTGATGCAAGATCTTGCCCTTGAAGTTGAGTCAAATATCTTAGCTGCTCATTAGTTAAAGGGAAATGTTGATAGAAAAAGGCATAAGGAAGAAGCCTCTTCCTCATCATTTCGAAATCCCAAGATAGACAAATTGGCTAATATACTAGAGTCATTAACCTCAGAAATTTCCAAGTTAAAAATTGAGAAAAAGTAGCATGCCAAGGGAAAAGGCTCCTATGAATACCCTCAAAAAAATCCAAATCAAAATCCTAATACTTTCAAGAGGAATAACCAACAAACATAGATTTTGAGAAGAGAGAGAAATCCCACAGAAGATCAGAAGGTAAGAGCCCGTCTCCAAAATATTGTGATGGATGAAGATGAAGATGATTTTCCAGAAGAAGAAGAAGATAATATTCATTGTGTTAGAGAGGAGGCAGGGAAATATTATTTGACACGGCATGATTATGAAGAGGCATTAATGGCTGAACGGATAAATGAAATTGTTGTTGCTAATGGTGTTTTTCAAACCGATGATGGGAACAAATACAATCTAAGATCTAAGTCTAATACTGCCAAGCAAAGTACACCAACTCCTCCTTCAAAGAAAACAGATGTCCCTGCCAAGCCACAAACTCAAAAATATCAGGTTCTTGATGACCAACCAATTGCTTTGAAAACCTCTTCAAAGGAAAATGCACCATCTCCTCCTCCCAAGCAGACTGTTGCCCCTACCAAGCAACAAATTCAAAAAGAGAAGATATCTTTAAAATCCCTTTCAACTGAGGTAAAAATTTCTAATAAACTTCTTATTCTTTGAATTTTGAAGCTGAAATCCAGAAGATCAAAATCCCCATCCCTTTGGTTGAGTTAATGAAAAATGAATCATTCAAGAAAGACATCCTCAAGACTATTTATCCCAAATCCATATCTCCCTCTGCTGATATTCTCAATATATATGATGACAAGCCCACCATTGTCTTAGGTCAAATGATAGAGGATAGAGATGAAAGATGCCCACCTTTTTATATCTCTCTGAACATTCATGATAAAACATTGCATAACTGCCTGCTAGACTCTGAAGCCTCTCACAATCTAATGCCAAAGGCAGTTATGGATGAACTTGGATTAGACATTACAAAAAATTACCATGATCTTTTCTCATTTGACTCTAGAAAAGTTAAATGTCTCGAAATGATCAAAGACTTGGCAGTGACTTTAACTCAAGCACCTATGAAAACTATGTTCATGGATATAGTTTTAGTGGACATACCACCCAAATTTGGATGTTTGTTATCAAGATCATGGATGAAGAGGTTAGGAGGAACTCTTCAAATGGACCTTTAATATGCTACTATACTTGTTTTTGGAGGAGGAAACAAGAGACTATACAGAGAGTCACAGCTTGCCTACATTATCAGTGATGAACAAAATCCAACCAACCATCCTATTTACTCAGTTGACACATGTTTGGGATCTTGTATATTACAGTTTGATGATTCATTGACGGATTCATTGTTGCTTAAACAACCTAGTGTTTAGCCCACAGAGGTAGGAGAAGATGATATATGGAGTATGTTTTTTGATGGGGCATGTACTAAAGAGACTGCTGGAGTAGGGGTTGTATTGATATCACCATCTTAAGAAACTACACATTTGTCTTTACAACTTGATTTCCAAGTCACAAATAACATTGTGGAATATGAGGCTTTTATATTAGGTTTGAATGTTGCAAAAGAAATGAAGATCAAGAGGCTGCAACTATATGGAGATGTTGATTTAATCATTCAACAGGTAAATAAGTCTTTCCAAGACAAGCATGTAAGACTAAAAGATTATAGAGATGAGGTGCTAAATGTGATTGTTGTGTTCATGGATTCAATATCTCATATAGTCCTAGGGCCATGAATCAGTTGTTTGATTCATTGGTTGTTTCAGCTAGTACTTTCATAGCTCCTTTGCCCCCAAAGTTGAATTATGAAATTCAGGTAAAGTATAGGCCTTCCTTACCTGATAATGTTAAATTCTGGAAAGTATTCAAAGATGATGCAGAGCTAAGTAGATTTCTAGGAGTGATGGATGAGTTTTTAGATTCACAAATTGATCAAGACAATGACCATGATGAAGAAGCTCAAAGGCCTAAATTCAGAAATAAAATTGAAGCCCATGAAATTGTGCATCTCTCTACCAACCGTATCCCCAAAGGTTTGGTCTCTTTAGAAATAATTTTTTATCATAATGACGTTGCCATTAAACTGGAAAAGAAAGAGGAAGAGTCACATGTGTTTCATTTTAATGTAGCAAATGAAAAAAGACCTAAGTATGTTAATCTAACTTCTCATTTGACTGATAAACATAAATTTGAATATGGTGAGTTGTTAAAGGAATTTTCTTATATATTTGCATGGAAGTATAGTGATTTGAAGACATACAATACATAGATTATTCAACATAAATTTCCTTTGAACAAAGACAGAAAACCTTTCAGACAGAAACTTAGATCATTCAATCCATTGTTATTGCCTATTATGGAGAAGGAAATCAAAAAAATGTTGGATGCCAAGATCATCATCCCTCTTAGATACTCTGAATGGATTGCCAACCTTGTTCCTGTTAGAAAKAAAAATGGTGAGATWAGAMTCTRTGTWGACTTCAGGAATCTAAACAAATGCTCTAAAAAWGATAATTACCCATTGCCTAAGATGGMACATATTCTGCARAAAGTTTYWGGAGCTAGTGTCATGTCATTCAWTGATGGTTTCTCAGGGTATAACCAAATTGAAGTCCATCCAGATGATAGGGAAAAAACAACATTTACTACACCATGGGGTACATTTATGCACGAAAAAATTCCATTTGGAATGATGAATACATAAGCAACATTCCAGAGGGCAATGGATATTGCATTCATGGGGAAAAAAGACAGATTTGTCTTGATTTATCTTGATGATATCACATTTTTTTCATGCAGCCATGAAGGTCACTTGCAACATCTAAGAAATACTTTCTTGAAATGTAGGCAATATTGTATTTCTTTAAATCCCAAGAAATCCCATTTTGCACTCAGAGAAGGAAAGTTGCTTGGGCATATTGTTTCTACAGATGGAGTGAAGATCGATCCAACAAGCGTAGAGGCAATTCAGAAATTGTCTCTCCCAGGATCCAAGAAAGATATCCAATCTTTCCTTGGAACCATAAATTTCATCAGGAGGCTTATTGTAAATTTTGTTGAGCTTACCAAATATATCACATGCATTTTGAGAAAAGATTCTGAAGTAAAGTGGACAGAAGAAGCTAGACATTCTTTTGAGTCTATCAAAAAAGCTATTATGACATCCCCTGTCTTAACTAGCCCGAATTTTGATAAAGATTTTTATATTTTCTCATTTTCCTCTAATGATACAATTACAACAGTGTGGTTACAAAAGAATGAAGATGGGCACGAGCAGCCAATAGCATTTTATAGAAAAATTTTGAGGGATGTTGAAATTAAGTATGACCCAATTGAAAAATGGTCCTATGCACTAATCAAATCACCTAAAGCATTCATGATCTATATACTGTAGGCCAAGGTAATAACATATGTACCCTCAAGTTCGTTGAAAGATTTCCTTGTTTAGCCTGACATTGATGGGAAGAGGATCAAGTGGATAGCTAAAATGGTTGAATTTGATATAGAGATCAAGCCAATAAAACTTATAAGAGGCCAAGGACTTGCCAAACTTCTTGCACAAGATAATTAGAATGTTAGAGATAAATTTTGTTGGGGTAAATACTGAAAGTGATCAACATCAAATTTCAGCAGAGAAACTCAACTATGATTTGCAGGTATCCTCTCACTTGGTAGATTGTGAATGGTACAGTCATATAATTTATTTGTTGCAGAATTTGATAGCTCCACCAGACATGAGAAAGACACAAGTGAGAGCTCTGAATCTTAAGGCCATCAAATTATGAACAAGTGACAAGATGTTGTTCTAGAAAGATCCATCAGAGGTACTCTTGAGATGCAATAACAAGGTAGACTCAGTTCAAACAATGACAGAATTTCATAGCAGTGAATGTGGAGGACACCATTACTGGAAAACCACTGCTCATAAAATTTTGAGAGCTGGATACTATTGGCCTTGTTTATTTTCTGATGTATGTACGTTTGTCAAATCATGTGATAAATGCCAGAGGTTTTCAGGTAAGCAGCAGTTGAAATCTCTACCCCTTAAACCTGTTATGGTTACAGATCCTTTCCAACAATGGGGGTTAGATTTCATTGGAGAAATACATCCACCTTCTAGCAATCAACATAGATGGATTCTTGTTGCTACTGATTACTTCATGAAATGGATCGAAGCCATTCCCACCAAGAATGCCAATCATATAGTAATCATTAACTTTCTATATGATCATATTTTTGCTAGGTTTAGATGTCCCAAAATACTTGTTACAAACAATGCAACAACATTCAATGATAAAGCCTTGCAAAAGTTGTGTGAGGACATGGGAATCTAGCTAGTTCATTCTACAACTTATTATCCATAAGGAAATGGTCTTTCTAAGTCTTCAAATAAGAGTCTGATAATTTTTTTTTAAAAATTACTAGATCAAAATCAAAGGAGTTGGGACTCTAAATTAAAGTTTTCTTTATGGGCTGATAGAGTAACAAATAAGAAATCTATTGATACAACTCCATTCAAGCTGGTTTATGGCACATAAGCTATTTTTCCAATTGAGCTCGCATTACTAGTAGCCAGTTTTCTTCAGGAGGCTGATTCTGAGCCAAATGATCTTACTAGGAGGATTTTTCATTTGGTTGAATTACAACAGGCCAGAGAACAATTGGTTGAGAAGACTGAATTGCATCAAAGGAAGATGAAGGAAACTTTTGATAGAAAGGTGAAGGCAGATATTTTTAAAGTAGGAGATCTAGTTTTGAAATGGGGTGCAACAAAGCAGGAAAAGGGTAAACATGGCAAGTTTGATGCTCTCTGGACAAGTCCTTTTATTATATCATCAGGGCAGCAGAACAACACTTTTGTTCTCCAAAATCTGGAAGGTGATGAAGTCACAGGTGGCCCATTCAATGGGCGCTTTCTCAAACTCTATTTTTATTAAGGCTTTCTCAAGCCTTACTCTATTGTAAATATTTAGTTTCAGTTTTTTTTTTCAGTCTGTGTGTCAAAATAAATCCATGCCCAATGGACTACTGAGTCAAGTCAGTTTTGAGTATTAGGTGATAGGAAAGGCTACATAGTCAATAAGGTTCTTGAAACCTCACAGGGAGGCTTTCATCCCCAAAAGGAGCTAAATGTTATCTCCTTAAATAAAATAGTCATTTTTGTAAATTTAGGTGATAGGAAGTCATTGAAAAATGAAGTTCTAAAGTTTTTCAAGGTTCATTTTTTAGAACGTTATGTTTGTAATAAATTTTTGAAAAAGTTGGATTTGATTTTTATTTCAAAAATTTTTAAAAATAGGTTTCGGTGGCTAAGTGCCTCTCCAAAGCTCTAACTTTCGGCAGCATAAAACTGAAATTCGGGGATATTTAGCCACTGAAAGAGCAGGAGCTTGGAAACAGTCAACACATCTTTTCACACGCTAGAACTATCGGGTTGATGTGTTATGATTGCAATTAACCGTCGAAAAGACAGAAGGAAAGTCGTTTGAAGACTTGGATATCATCCCGACGTGATACATCAAATATTTTTAAACTTCAATTTCATTAAAGCACGTGGTTGTGTACATTCCCATCATTCAAGCTTACCAATCATGATGACTTCAAATCTTCCACGTTCCTTGTAATCAGGGTCTTTTTCTTAGTGCATATCTCATATTTTTCATTTCTATCACAGCTAAGCCAAAGCTCCCTAATTTTGCGTTGTGTGTTCTCCCTCCAAGCCCAAATTTCCAATTGCAGGTGTACAGAAGGATTCTGGAAGATGAAGAAAGGGGGACCATCTTTGAGGAAGGAACTTGATGATATTTGTTACCTAGAATCACACCCAGATGTGTGTCAACTCTTCAAGGACGCAAGTTGCTACAAATTTTGTGAAAAATTACAGAGCTCTCACCATCAAGTGGCAGAAGATTTTTCTCTGACTTTTAATGGAAGAAAAGTAGTCATTGGCCAAGATGAATTCCAAGTGGATGAAGCCCTCATAGATGAAGTGCTAGAGCTTCCAAGGACTAGAGAAAACTGGTTCAAAACCACTGTCACAAAGGATGTTGAATTTAGGTCATACCTAAAACCAGAAAACAAATGTTTGGTATGGAAGAAAGACATTCCTATGTCTTTTCTTGAAGAGAAATGGAAACATTTATTGAAGGCCATCCTTGTTTATATAACTTGTGAAGGTAGATACAATAGGGTGATGATCTATTATTTTAAACTCATGAACCATTTCACTAGTAGGAGCCCACTCAATCTTCCTTTTTACCTCCACAGAAGCTTAACTAAGATGGATCATCAGGTCAAAGATAAGCCAAGCAAGGTTGCAGGCAGGTTAGCCCATCGTGGTTTGATTAAACTCTTGGTTTGTGAGTTGTTGCAGAGAAGGAGAAAGGAATGGAATTACTTCTTATTCTGGAACGATTTTTAGACTGATGTACAACCAGAAGATAAGAAGAGTTATTATTCAAAGAAGTCTTCTACTCCTAAAAGTGGAAAGAGGAAAAGGAGAGCCATCTCTCCAGTTCCAGCTGATCAACTCTCTCCATATTCTAAGCCTAAAAAAATTAAGAAGAAACTGAATTTTAGCAAAGATGAAGAGAAGGCAAAAGAGCCTCCAGTGGACAAGAAGATCCTAAATCTCCCCTATATAGACTCTAAGGATGAAGAGCACCAGGACGAAGCAGAGCATGGGGAAATCTTAGCAGAAGATCCAGTTACAATAGGGTATGAAGATCCAGGTACAGTAGTGTATTAAGATCCAGTTACAACAGTGTATGTAGATCCATTCACAACAAGGTATGAAGATATTCCATCACCTTCACCCAAGGATGGGCATGAAATGCAAGTTGAAGAGGCCTCATCTAGCAATCCAAGGCAAAACAAAGAAAATAAAATCAAGAAACTCAGAAAGAAAATAAAACAACAGGAAGTGCTAGAGAGGGTGATTAAAGCGAGATACGAAATCTTGTCAAAGAATTTTGCAGAAACCAGTTCATCCCTAGAAAAATTGGCACATAAAAGCATAAAGGAAAAGAAAAAGAAGAAGAAGATTGTAAAAGACAACAACAACCTATGGAGGGTAGCTATGCACTTGAATAAAAAGGTCGGGTCTTTAACGTTGCGAGCTATGTCTTCAAGACCTCAACCTCAACCACATGCTAATATTGAAACCCTAGCAGATGTAGCCATCCATTGGAATGATCCAGAGGCAGCCAACAACCCTACAACCATTCCAGAACTTGAACAAGGTGCAGAGGATTCAAAAGATCAACTCTAAGGTGTTTTAAGGATAAGGAAAAAGGTATTGTGCAATTTTGTTATTTTTTCACCAAGACAGAACTTTCGGTGGTTTAGGCGAACATTTCAACTGTTCATTAGCCACTGAAAGCAAAGCTTTCGGTAGCTAACTGGCCCAGATTTTGTCTATTTTAGCCCCCGATAGCACTGACAGGGAAGAGAGGTATTGTTTTTTCATAGATCCAAGTTTTTCTTATCCAAATTCCTCAGGAACGGTTCCAAATGATAGATAATAATTAAGGTCATAATTATCAAGATTTTGTTTTTATTTTGGAAATGCCTAGCAAGGTGGAAAGGTTAAATTGGTTACCTATTTTCTGGGAAAAAATTGTCTTGTTGCGAGGAGGTGGCAATTTCGATTTGTCCCATATCTTATGAAGACCCATCAGCCTTAGAAGGCTTAATACACCTATCGAAGATTTTGAAAGACATGAAGATCACTCGAGATAAGGAGTTGAACTATTTTATAGGATCTCTGCCTATTTTCTTGTGTCAGTTATTGATCTTCTATTTTTGGTAAATTCGATCCAGTATTCTAGGATATGAATATTTGATGTAAAGGCTCTAAAGCCACAAACTTTTGATGAACCAGGGGTTTGACTTTGAGTTCTAAACTATACTTCTATTGTGATAAAGACACTTTCTTTAATATATTCAGCCTGCAAGCTTCTTTCATTGTTATTGTTAGACTTTCTTTTCATCTTTGTTCTATGCCTATGAGTTGAAATTATTTCTTTGTCTCTGTTTAATGTCCTATGGTAACTGTCATCTTACCTTTGATTATTAAGCAAGGATCATAAGCATTCAATGATAGTTTTTTGACCCATCATATATATTTTTTTATGTATGTTCTGGTTAATTGATTAGTTTTTTATCCATTTGATTCACAACCTATCTGATAATAGCTCTTGAAGACCTTGTACTGTTTGAATATACCTATACTGTATTGAGGATACAATCCAGTGAGTTAGATATTCATCTTGATCCAATCATTACCCATCACTGAATGAACCATTGAAAAATTAGTCAAGTTACTAGGCCCCTCTGAGATACAACCTAAGAGAGTTTCCTGGAGTGATAACAAATTGGCGTCGTTGCCAGGGAAGAGATTGAAGCTCAGCATTCTTGGGAGATGACACAGAGTTGATCCTTTATGATAGACAAGGATTAGACATTAAATTTTTTGTAATCATCTATCTGGCAACTCCATGCGTTCATCCTGGCTCCAAAGAAAATTCTTACCAGAGTGAATCCACAAGAAGCACCTGTCACACCAGTGCCCAACCCAGAACTAATTCTTAGAAGAGGAAGATCATTTCAAGGTCAGACTTCAAAACTAGGTATTAAACATAACCCTCTTTCTCATTCTAAGGAATCAAAAGCCGAAAAAATGATTCTTCTTCCTCTAAGATTATCAGTGAAAAATCAACTGTAACAACTGCATAAGATCATTTGCTGAAAATATTTCTGTAGAGCAACAAATTGTTTCTTATCAAGATGAAAATGTCATTGCAGAAAAAGTGATAGGCTCTAATTTGGTTAAAGAAGCATCTAAGTCTTTAGAAATAAATCATAGCTCCTCATCCCTTGAATCCTTCCACTCACAGCAGGAAAAATACCACATAAATATTCACACTAACCTTCTTGTTGTAGAACATATTCTGCAGGAACTGCCTGCTAAAGGTGAAGAAAAATTGGTTGAACAACCTGAAAATTTCCATATAGATTCATATCAAAATTATTTCCCATCAGAGAGTTCACCCACTTTTCAATTAAATCCCCCTAGTGTTGAAGAATCTGAGAAAAGCCTATCACCTCTCTCACCAATAGTCATTATGGCTGCACCTCCTCCATTGACCAAAATGCAACGAATTCTAGCTGCTAGATATGCACCTCTTGTGTTTCCAAATCAACCTGCAGCTATGCCCACTAGTGACTACCAGAAGTATAAGCCAAAATTTACCAGAGAAGGAGATGTAACTATAGAGGAACATATAGAAGCCTTTTATAGCTATGTTGAGAACCTAAACATAGAAGATGCTGATGTCTAGACTAGAGTCTTTGTTCAGAGCTTGGATAGTCATGCTAGAAAGTGGTTCACGGAACTTCCTGCTGGTTCCGTAGCCAGAATAGAAGAGTTGGATGATGTATTTTTAAAACACTAGGGAGAGAGGAGATAGTTCTTGTACTATATCACATATTTTGGAAACCTTAAGAAAGAAAATGGTGATTCTGTGTCTGATTTCACTAAGAGATTCAACATAATGCATAGTAAAATACCTGCAAAAATCAAACCTACAGATACTTCTGCCCAAATCACTTATGCCAACTCATTTGATTCTGAATTTTTTTTGCTACTGAGAGAGAGAAGGTCTGCTACACTTTCCTTGATGCAATATGATTCCCTTGAAGTTGAGTCAAATATCTTATCTACTCATAAGTTAAAGGGAAATGTTGATAGAAAAAGGCAGAAGGAAGAATCCTCTTCGTCATCATTTCAAAATCCCAAGATAGACAAATTGGCTAAGATGCTAGAGTCATTAACCTCAAAAATTTCCAAGTTAAAAATTGAGAATAAGCAGCCTGCTAAGGGAAAAGGCTCCTATGAATACCCTCAAAGAAATCCAAATCAGAATCCTAATACTTTCAGGAGGAATAACCAACAAACACAGATTTTGAGAAGAGAGAGAAATCCCACAGAAGACCAGAAGGTAAGAGCCCCTCTCCAAAATACCGTGATGGATGAAGATGAAGATGATTTTCTAGAAGAAGAAGATAATATTCATTGTGTTGGAGAGGAGGTAAGGAAATCTTATTTGACACATTATCATTATGAAGAGGCATTAATGGTTGAACAGATAAATGAAATTGTTGTTGATAATGGTGCTTTTCAAACCGATGATGGGAACAAATACAATCTAAGATCTAAGTCTAATACTACCAAGCATAGTACACCATCTCCTCCTTACAAGAAAATATTTGTCCCTTCCAAGCCACATACTCAAAAAGATCAGGTTCTTGATGACCAACCAATTTCTTTGAAAACCCCTTCAAAGGAAAATGCACCAGCTCCTTCTCCCAAGAAGACTGCTACCCCTGCCAAGCAACAAATTGAAAAAGAGCAGATTTAACAAATTGAAATTGATTTGCCAAGTCGAAATGATCAAATACTTGGCAATGAATTTAACTCAAGCACCTATGAAAACTATGCTCATGGATATAGTTGTAGCAGACATACCACCCAAATTTGGATGTTTGTTATCAAGATCATGGATGAAGAGGTTAGGAGGAACTCTTCAAATGGACCTTTCATATGCTACTATCCATGTTTTTGGAGGAGGAAACAAGAGACTATACAGAGAGTCACAACTTGCCTGCATTATCAGTGACGAAAAAAATCCAACCAACCATCCTATTTACTCAGTTGACACAGGTATGGGATCTTGTATATTACAGTTTGAAGATTCACTACCAGATTCATTGTTGCTTAAACAACCTAGTGTTCATCCCACAAAGGTAGGAGAAGATGATCTATGGAGTATGTTTTTTGATGGGGCATGTACTAAAGAGACTATTGGAGCAGGGTTTGTATTGATTTCACCATCTAAAGAAATTACACATTTGTCTTTAAAACTTGATTTCCAAGTCACAAATAACATTGCGGAATACGAGGCTTTGCTCTTAGGTTTGAATGCTGCAAAAGAAATGAAGATCAAGAGGTTGCAAGTATATGGAGATGCTGATTTAATCATTCAACAGGTAAATAAGTCTTTCCAAGACAAGCATGTGAGACTAAAAGATTATAGAGATGAGGTGATAAATGTGATTGCTGCGTTCACAGAATTCAAGATCTCATATATTCCTAGGGCCATGAATTAGTTGGCGGATTCATTGGCTGTTTCAGGTGGTACTTTCATAACTCCTTTGCCCACAAAGTTGAATTATGAAATTCAGGTAAAGTATAGGCCTTCCTTACCTGATAATGTTAAATTATGGAAAGTATTCGAAGATGATGCAGAGCTAAGAAAATTTCTAGGAGTGATGGATGAGTTTTCAGATTCATAAATTGATCAAGACAATGACCATGATGAAGAAGCTCAAAGGCCTAAATTCATAAATAAAATTGGAGCCCATGAAATTGTGCAACTCTCTACCAACCGTATCCCCAAAGGTTTGGTCCCTTTAGAGAGAATTTTTATCATAATGACGTTGCCATTAAACTAGAAAAGAAAGATGAAGAGTTTGATGTGTTTCAGTTTAATGTAGCAAATGAAAAAATCCCTAAGTATGTTAATCTAGCTTCTCATTTGACTAATAAACATAAATATGAATATGGTGAGTTATTAAAGGAATTTTATGATATATTTGCATGGCAATATAGTGATTTGAAGACATACAATACATAGATTATTCAACATAAAATAACTTTGAACAAAGACACAAAACCTTTCAAATAGAAACTCATATCATTCAGTCCAATGTTGTTGCCTATTATGGAGAAGGAAATAAAAAAAATATTGGATGCCAAGATCATCATCCCTCTTAGATAATCTGAATGGATTGCCAACCTTGTTCATGTTAGAAAGAAAAATGGCGAGATAAGACTCTATGTAGACTTCAGGAATCTAAACAAATGCTCTAAAAAAGATAATTACCCATTGCCTAAGATGGAACATATTCTGCAGAAAGTTTCTGGAGCTAGTGTCATGTCATTCATTGATGGTTTCTAAGGGTATAACCAAATTGAAGTCCATCCAGATGATAAGGAAAAAACAACATTTACTACACCACGGAGTACATTTATGTACAAAAAAATGCCATTTGGACTGATGAATACAGGAGCAACATTCCAGAGGGCAATGGATATTTCATTCATGGGGGAAAAAGACAGATTTGTCTTGATTTATCTTGATGATATCACAGTTTTTTCATACATCCATGAAGATCACTTGCAACATCTAAGAAAGACTTTCTTGAAATGTAGGCAATATGGTATATCTTTAAATCCCAAGAAATCCCATTTTGCACTCAGAGAAGGCAAGTTGCTTGGGCATATTGTTTCTGCAGATGGAGTGAAGATCGATCTAGCAAGAGTAGAGGCAATTCAGAAATTGTCTCTCCCAAGATCCAAGAAAGATATCCAATCTTTCCTTGGAAACATAAATTTCATCAGGAGGTTTGTTGCAAATTTTGCTGAGCTTACCAAATATATCACATGCATGTTGAGAAAAGATTCTAAAGTAAAGTGGACAGAAGAAGCCAGGCATTCTTTTGAATCTATCAAAAAAGCTATTATGACAACCCCTGTCTTAATTAGCTCGAATTTTGATAAAGATTTTTATATTTTCTCATTTTCCTCTAATGATACAATTGCAGCAGTGTTGTTACACAAGAATGAAGATGGGCACGAGCAGCCAGTAGCATTTTACAACAAAGTTTTGAGGGATGCTGAAATCAAGTATGGCCCAATTGAAAAACAAGCCTATGCACTAATCAAATCACTAAAAGCATTCAAGATATATATACTGCAGGCCAAGGTAATACCATATGTACCCTCAAGTTCGGTGAAAGATGTCCTTGTTCAGCCTGGCATTAATGGTAAGAGGAGCAAGTGGATAGCTAAAATGATTGAATTTGATATAGAGATCCAACCAATAAAACTTATCATAGGCCAAGGACTTGCCAAACTTCTTTCACAAGAAAATTGTAGAATGTTAGAGATAAATTTTGTTGGGGTAAATACCGAAAGTGATGAACATCAAATTTTAGCAGAGAAACTCAACCATGATTTGCAGGTATCCTCTCACTTGGCAGATTGTGAATGGTACAGTCATATAATTTATTTATTACAGAATTTGACAACTCCACCAGACATGAGAAAAACACAAGTGAGAGCTTTGAAGCTTAAGGCCATCAAATTCTGCACAAGTGACAAGATGTTGTTCTGGAAATATCCATCAGGGGTACTCTTGAGATGCATTAACAAGGTAGAATTAGTTCAAACAATGACATAATTTCATAGCAGTGAATGTGGAGGACACCATTACTAGAAAACCACTGCCCATAAAATTTTGAGCGCTGGCTACTATTGGCCTTGTTTATTTTCCGATGTATGTATGTTTGTCAAATCATGTGATAAATGATAGAGGGTTTTAGGTAAGCAGAAGTTGAAATATCTGCCCCTTAAACATGTTATGGTTACAGGTCCTTTCCAACAATGGGGGTTAGATTTCATTGGAGAAATACATCCACCTTCTAGCAATCAACATAGATGGATTTTTGTTGCTACTGATTACTTCACGAAATGGATCGAAGATGTTGGCACAGGGGCAGACCTAGGTTTCAACACTTCAACAACACACCAAAAAAACCCTAACTATCGTCCCTTTCGACAACACCTGCAAAATAGATGAAGTCTCACCCGAGGTAGAGATAGGGGTGGTTGCAAGACTCAGGTGTCTACAACCTTAGCTGGGACACAGATATGTGATTCTAACACTTAGAAAACACTTTAGCATAGATCATTCATCAGTATTTAACCCTCATGGCACTCCGCAGATGGCGCAGAGCACCGCAACATTCAGTTAAATCTAGGTTAAGT
>JASDQU010815180.1:26400-36620 GCA_032191745.1 Picea mariana
TGCTCATTTGTAGGAAGATACTGCACGTGTACTGCTTTCCTCTGCACCATGTCTCTGATATAATGATATTTTATCTCAATGTGTTTCGATCTATCGTGAAACACAGGGTTCTCAAAGAGCTTCACACAACTCTGGTTATCACAATGAATAATGGTAGGATCCATCTCATGATCAAACAAATCTGTTAGGAGCTTGCGAAGCCACATTGCTTCGCGGATTGCCACACTCAATGCTATATACTCTTCTTCTGCAGTACTCAAGGCCACAGAGCTTTGTTTCATGCTGCACCAGGAAACCATGGCAGATCCCAAGGTAAAACAACAACCAGATGTGCTCTTTCGGTCCAGCGCTTCCTGCCCAATCCACATCGGCATATCCCTACAAGCTCAAGTCTACACCGGAGGCATATCTCAGGCCATATCCAACTACGCCTCGTAAATATCTCAAAACATGCTTTGTTGCTATCCAATGAGTCTGTCTCGGCTAACTCATGAACTGACTAAGTACATTCACTACATAGCATATATCAGGTCTGGTGCTAACTAGATACATCAATGATCCAATCAGCTGTCGGTACAAATGTGGATCAATCTCGCCTGAACCAGTAGAAACATCATTCATTTTCTTCAAATCCATCACCATCGGTGTAGGCATGGATTTGCACTCTATCATACCGAACTTCTTCAATATCTCCACTGTATATTTTCCTTGACTCAGGGAAATCTCATCAGTCCTCTGCCATAATTCTAGTCCCAAAAAGTAGTGCATCATACCCAAATCCTTCATCTCGAATTTAGCAGTCAATGCTTGCTTGCATTCAACAATAAGTCTCTCTGAACCGGTAAGGAATAAATCATCCACACAGGACCAAGATCAGGCACTCGTCACCAACAATATGATAATATAGGTTTGGATTAGCAACACTCTTGCTGAAACCCAAACTCATCAAGAATCCATCCATCTTCTCGTACCAAGGACGAGGTGTCTGCTTTAGTCCATACAGGGCTTTCTTCAACCTGTACACATGAGATTTCTCGTCGTATATCACGAATCCCTCTGGCTGCTCGATGCAAACTTCTTCCTCAATCTCACCATTGAGAAATGATGTCTTTACATCCATCTGAGGTAGTTTCTAACTCATGGATGATAATACAGATGGAAGTGTATCAGGCTTACTGGATCAAATGTCTCATCATAGTCAACTCCCTCTGCTTGTGAGAATCCTCTGGCTACAAATCTCGCTTTGTATTTCTCGACACTTCCATCAGCTGCATGCTTGATCTTATAGATCCACGTGGAAGTCACTACAGACTTCTCTTCTGGTCTTAGAACAATATCCCATACATCATTCTTCAAAATGGACTGATACTCTTCTGTCATGGCATCTTTCCATACCTGTTGACCTGTTGTTTCTCCATGACAAGAAGGCTCTGTATCAATAATGTGGCTCATGGCTAAAGAATAGCTCGAAAACTCTTTGGTCTCTTGCTTTATGGAATGTGCTTTGAGGAGTTGGATGTCTCTCTGCCTCCTGCAGAGTTTATTGAGCTCGAGCAAGCTTTTTATGGCCTACTGCAAGGTCTCTGGGGATATCAACTGGAGCAACTAGTATAATGGCCGACTCCCTCTGAACTGTTGAAGGGGAGAAGATAATGTCTCTTCCTTCTTCTCAAATAGTTTGACTCCCTCTGAGTCAAGTAACTCCCTCTGAAGTCTGAATGATAGATATTTTCCTTTTTCTGTTTGCTAACCTGAAGATATCTCATGTCTTCTTAGGTCCTCTACCGATTCTACAGTATTTTGATGACCTCCGTACTAGGATAATAACCAAGATGGCCTCCTGTACTAGAATAATAATCAATCAATAAAGGTTGGACTCCCGTACCAGGGATAATGGTCCAAGTCATGAGGGCTCCCACACTAGGGATAATACCCTTCACTATAAAATATGCAATCAACTACAGGTTAATGATTAAATCAAACAAATTACCTTAGTCTACAGTCATGCTTAATCTTGCATTTGGTTTAGAGGAAGTAATCCTCATCTCTCTTGTCTTCATCCTTTTGAGGTGGGTCTGGATCAATGTCAGTGGTGGAAGCATATTGTCTTCCTTTATTTCTGGTAGGACAATTTCTCGCATAGTGTCCATACTTGTCACATCTGAA
Organism: Picea mariana; assembly: GCA_032191745.1. NCBI lineage: Eukaryota > Viridiplantae > Streptophyta > Pinopsida > Pinales > Pinaceae > Picea > Picea mariana. Next base: position 28,567 of record JASDQU010815180.1, read on the forward strand.
GCACTGGATCTTTGACATGTCTCTTCTCTGATCATAACCTGAAGCTGATGAAGTCTTCTCATCTTTGAATGTTTTCTTGAAGTTTCTTTTAAATCTTCCTCCTTTCTTTGTATGAAGTGCAAGAGCATGATTGTCTTCAAGAGGGAAGTCTTCCACTCCTCTAGCTCTAAGTCTGATTTCTTCTTGGGTATAGTCTGTCCACAAACGATCAAAAGTAGGTAGTTTTTCTCTTCCACTGATACTTTGAAGAAATGATTCCCAATGTTTTGGAAGATTATTGAGAGTGGTCAAAACAAGTTCTCTGTCAGATATGATTTCTCTAATGGCACCTAGCTGATCTCTGATCTTTGACATCTTCATAAAGAAGGCAACAACGGTGTCACCTTTTTTCATCTTGATATTTTGAAGCTGGCCTTTCAATGTAAGAGCTCTTTGGGTGTTGTCACTCTCAAACATAATCTTTAATGCTTCATACATTTCATAAGTCGTCTTCATGTTTGCAATACAAGGCATGAGATGATCTCTTACTGAGTAGATCATTATCTTCCTTGCCTTGACGTCTTCTTCCTTCCTTTCTTCCTTCTCTTCATTGATAGCTGTCTCTGGTGAAGCCCTTTGTATTGTCCACAGTAGATCTTCCTTTTCAAGAGTGATCTGAAGTCTTGACTTCTAGGAGCTGAAGTTGCTTGATCCATCAAGCCTATCTTCCACCAAGGTTTTGTTCTTCATATTTTCAGATTTCTCCACAAACCCTTGCCAATTGGGCTAGAAAACCCAACGGCTAGGCTAGGCTCGCAAACTTAGGTTTTGTTGGGCTTATGACTGCCAACAATAAGCCTTGAAAGTTAGAAGAACACCGGTGCGCTGAAAAGCTCCTTCAATGAGCTGCAAAAACCCTAATTCTGAAATTTCTGTAGAAAACTGCGAAACCCTAGGGCCAAAAATCTAAAGTGCTTGAAAATGCAATTTGAAGCTTGTTGGAGGTGCTTTGAGGGAGGTCGTACACTCCCATACAATTTTTAGCCCCATCATCCAAGTTTAAGGTGTTGAAATACCTCAGAAAAGGAGGGCCGTACGGATTTTTTGGAAACCCTAGGAGGGTTGTATAGTTTTGCAGAAGTGAGAGGATTGTTACAAGGAAAATCTCTCTATGGCTAGGGTGAACCAGAATAGACAGGTGTGACTGTAGAAATCGACTCAATTCCAACGTATGCTATATAAACCAATGTGCAAGAGAAGTAAGAAAGAGGCTTACCTCATCCAAACGTTTGATGATGTCCATCGTTGAGCACTTTGACCCAAAGCTTTATCCATGTAACAAGTTCTCAACAAACAAGCAAAGCAAGCATATAGTGATGATATAACATGTTAGCACATTAGATAGCATAATCCATCAATATACAAAGCAAATATGCCCATGGATCATAATACATATATTTGCAAGATATCAATTGGATGAGAAATGAGTATTTCTATTAATAAATGATCAGCGGAAGTGAAACATTACAGACTTTCGTGTCAGCACGGTTCGGAACCAAGAAACCGAGTTCCTTCCAACTGGGCCTCCACCACTTCAATCCTCCACCAAAGACAAGCTCATATAAGGGAGACAGAGAGGTTCTCCATCAATAAGGGAAGAGCTTGGGGGCTGGACATTGTGTTCAGACTTAAAGGACAAAGGGATGCAGACTCAATAATGAAGTAATAATTTTCCAGAGTAACTTTGCTCTCAAAGTCGAATTCTCTCTCCTTTTCCATAGCTCGGAATTGGTTTCTTTATAGCCTTCAAAATGCAACTGAAGGGCCGAGTCGAAACGTTTCCAGTATATGGAAGGCCAAAGATCAAAGATCTCTTGTCGTGACATGGAAACCCAACATTTAATTTTGATTTTCTGGCACAAATCCCAATGTACGCGGGCTGTAGTGGAGCAGTGAGCATATACACTTGTTGTATAGCTTGCAAGGTGCGTACAAGTGGAAACATATTTTTTTTTGTCTCTAGATTTATCAATCAGGGAAAGTAAGTCTGCATGGGAGAATGGAATAAGGCCCTCTCTGCAAGATTGCATAGGGTGAGACAAATCTTGCTATAACATATGCCCCCTAATGTGTGAGGTCAGAGGAGAATTTGCGATGGCCGAAATACATTATAAATAACCTAGAAGTGGAGTGGTAGAGAACCAGCTGGACGAAATCGATCGCTCATTACATTCTGTACTGACTTTGCATACATGGCTGCCAAAATACATTGCAGATCCATGTGAAAAATATACCAAACAAGTGTCCGTGGCCATGAATAGGCAAATACAAATGCGGTTACATGCCAAAAAACTGTCATAGTCACGAACAAGGCCCAATAGAAACAGTCTCAAAACCAATCTAAAGATATCTATATACCATGGAGTACAATCTGATCTCCCATGATCACTGAAGTCATATAGGTACTGGTCCAATGAAAATGAAGCAACAACTCAGGAAAGCTGTGGCCACATAGTGATGTCTTCAAGTCTTCTACACAATCCGCCGAAGGTGCAAGTCTACATCATGTGAATAAAGGAGTTGAGGTCGAATACAATGAGACATCGTTTGATTACCAGTCATTGATGTATACCGTTAACAAACACGAGACAACCTACCAATAACGAAAGCAGGTATCAAGGCATCGAGTACATTCTTACAAGTGTGAATAGAGGAGTCGGTGTCGAACACTTGAAGAATCCATCGATCAAGAGACATTGATGTATTCCCAACTGTCGATGGCGAGAGAGCCTGCCACTAATGACTGCAAGCCTCAAGGTACTCATAAGTATCTAGGTCCCGTTTCCAGATAATGGTCTGATGTCGATGGAAAGAGGCCTGCTGAAAGGAGAGCATTAAGGCATCTCTCATCAGTCAACACGAGGTACAAAGCAGGAGCTTCATGATTTGGTGGAAATCGGACGAAGAACAAGTTCACGAAGCAACAACCCTGTGTGTTTTTCGCATGTGCCAAGTGCAAGTGGTACATGAAAAAGATCCTCTGAATAACAACTAATGATGAAAACTGTTGACAAAGGCGAGGAAACCACCAATAAGGCTAATGGAATCCAAGACACTGCACAAATCCCATTGTGTGAATAGATGTCTTTTCGTCGAACACAAGGGAAACCACCCAGTCAACGACCAACGATGAAATGTCGACTGCTGAGTTCAAGGTGACCTACCAATGATGAAAGTAGGGCCAGGGTGCATGATAGGACTAAAGTATCATGTGATTCTAAGACAAACTGAGGGTATGGTCGACATGCAAAGTCAAGAGTTCTGAGGAGTGGCCGTCACAGGTTGATAGACTTCCTTTGAACAAGAGCATGAGACATATGGTGGACTCTGGCAGCATAGACCCAACGGTAAAATTATGAGATGCAGGAGGCATCAATGAAGTTCTCTGTAGGGGATGGAAGAGTAACCAGTCGATAGAGAAGACTTTGTAACGAGATTAACTTCCTAAGGCCATGCTAAACCCAAAATTATGATGAATGGACTCAAATAACTTTGTGCTCTGTTCAAGGGCGACACGACTGCTGCCAATATAAGATAATACTCCCTTCCCACCCGTTTTTTTTTGTTTTTTCATAACAAACAAATGCTATGATACAGAGGAGGAAACGAGTGTCGCAAGTAAGCAAAACTAGTTCCAGCAGTGGAACATACCTATGCTCAATGCAGGGAAGTGCATGCGAGAGATAGACACTCGAGGAATGTTCCCTCGTAGGTATAGGGTGTCAAATTGCGAAGGATATAAACAAGGCTCTGCTTGGTTGAGAATGCAAAACTGTTGAGACAGATGGTTTATAACACAAAGTGGGAACCGACTATAGGCTCGATAATGCAAGCAGGGGCATGAGATGCAATCACAACTTAACGCCAAAAAATGTTCTTTTTTTTATGTCTTTTAGTCTTCTTGGTGTGAAAAAGGGATAAACTTGTGCCAAGTAGACGTATTTTCAAATCCAATTTACGAGTGTGAAAATGAGACGTTCACTCGGCAATCTTTTCTATTTTTGGTAACGAGTCGGAAAAGAGCTTAATGAAGACTCATGATCTTTCAAATCCAATTTAACGAGTGTGAAATGGACAAATCACTCGACAATCTTTTCGCTTTTTAAAGACGAGATGGAAAAGAGATTAAATTAAACTCGTGGACACTATTCTAATCAATGTGTAAGGGGGGAGGTTAAGGCTACCATACCGGCCTTCTGCGGAATGTCAGTATCTTACGAATAGCCGACATAAGCTTGGGGAAACCCAAAGCTCTCCAAGTCTAGGAGGATAAAGCACTAACTGAGTAGATAGTCTCTGTGATAGATTGGACAATGTCTCTTAATGGAAAAGACATAGGTGGGGGTATTGGATACCCCATGGGACTATCCCAGTCAAAAGTGATCTCCTCAAAACCAGGAGGGAGAGGACTTCGTGAAAGAAAGACTCTCTATCGTTCAGAAGGTGCATGATCAGGAATGATGATGACATGATCGAAGGATGCATCACTCTCCATAGGGAGAGTAGGATTGACCAGAGATTGCACTGGTATGACCACTTCAATTCTAGGTTGAAGAGGATTCAGGGATAAGGGATACATCACCCTAGAGAACGGGGGTGTGATCAAGAGAGGATTGCAATGGTGTTACTGTCGTGTCAATCGAAGGAACAAGGTGTGGGGAAGCCACAGATGCCTCAGAATACGAAGGAACCTTAGGCGAGCCCCACACTTCTGGTATCCCAGTCGTGGCTGGACATAAACGAGTAAGATGACTTCCTTCACAAGTCTTGCAAAGGAATTTAGGCTTACGTCTGAGGTGTCTGGGCTTCTCAATGCCCCCAGTGTCGTTCAAGACAGCTGGTGGCACACTATCAACCTGACATGCAAAGGTGGGGGTCATCTCCTACATGGTGCTCAGAGATCGAAGATGTGGCATTGATATAACTTGTGGCAACGAAAGTGGTGCCCCCAACATGACTAGCAGCGGTCGGGTACAGGTTGTCAACACAACTTGTAGAATTTGTCGACCCATCTCCAACATGACTGGCAGAGGTTGGTTATGGAGCTCCAGTATGACTGACAATGACTGGACTAGTGGTGGATTGCGGCATTTGATGCCAAGGTCCAGGGAAAGATTTACTTTGAAACATTGCAGGCCAGGAAGGATCTTGGTTTACCCCCTGTCCTGTCCAGAAAGGTAGTATCCTCCGTTTAATTGATTCAGAGAAGTCTAAACAGACATCATCATCGAAGTTTGTGAAAAGATGAAAGTATGATATTCGAGTGAGGATATATGTTGCCCCATTGTGAAGGGGACCCGTGAAGCGGGTAGCCCGAACCATAAAACTGATTCTCCCCGTATGAAACACCCGGGGATACATGAGGATTCGCCATGGAAAAAGTGTTCAAATGAACTGACATGGCGGACGAAGGATACATGGACGGAGTGTAGTAGGTAGAATAAGCACCCATTTGAGTATTGGCTCCTGACAGAGCATAACTAGGATTGGATCCATAAGAGGGGAAGTTCCAACCTCCCGTCGTGAAAGCGGGTTGAGGAACATGGCTCATATCAAACGAAGATGTAGGCACTGGGGCCATGGTGCCCTCGGATCCAATGCTAGGATTCATATAAGTGGACCAGGGAGAGGATTGCAAGGGGGAAGGCATATCAACGGGAGAATGACTAGATACCCAAGGTGCGGACTGAGTACCAAAGTTTTGCATACCATTATAAGAAATAAGAGGATTCGTCCCCATGCACTGAGTGGGCATCATGGGGTAAGTAGCAACAAACGAAGGAGCCAGAGGGACTCCACTATCCATAATGAGGACTCAGTGAAGACTCTTAAGGCCAACTAGTAAGCAAAGAGCACACCAAAAGTCAAATGTCCAATATGCATGCAAATGGGATAAAGTGGCTGAGTGGCCTCCCTCCCTAAAGAAGGCATGTCTCGTCCAAGAGGGACCTGAGACTCCCTGCTAAAGATCAGAGGTAACAAAATCAGTTATAGGGGCCCTCATGGGCTGAACAACCAGTCGGTCAGATCCCCTCGGAGAGGTAATCCTCCATAAAGGCCGTGTGTTGTCCGACCCCTGTCTAACCCAGGGTACTAGCAGAATAACCCCCACAAGTAACCTGTGAGATACCTAAGTCAAGCAACTAATAAACCACTGTATAACCGATGCACATGCGAGTAATCGTAAGTCCGGATCACTGTATGGGCAGGGTAGCAAAGCCTGAAACCTTGAAAGCACCGCCTCTCACGGAGGTATGGGTACTAGCAAGATCCCCAAATACGAATAAATCCACAAAAATATCTCTGACGCTAGGCGAGTATCCGAGGGATATCCCTTCAATTAACTTTGCGCAACCTCGTGATTAACTCCGGTGTGAGTGGAGCCTTCTGATCTTACCAATTATACAATGGACTTCTCAACTCCCTTACTTAGACACATATGTTGATTTAATTGCCTTGGAGAAGTTTACTCACAAAATCCTATTCCAAGGCACTAAATCCTAGGCTAGTTTGTGCAACCTAGAAAATAAAATCATTACTAATAAATTTTAAAATTATAGCGTTGATTTTCTGGCCGTGATTACTCAAAAATGTATGGTGATGAAACTCATGGTGTTATGACTCTGCAAGAAATTAAATATGAAAATAATGCAAAGTCTAACTTTAACTTTTAATGTATGATATGCTCCTAAAAGCGATGCAATTTTCAAATTCAACACTGCGATTCAGAGGTAAAAATGCAATCTTTCAATGTATGCACTAAGCTAATGATAAAAACTAAAAAGACAAAAGATGCCAAGCAATGCAAAATGCCTATTTTTTTTTTTGTATTTTCAATATATTGAAACTGAAAATGCATGGACTGAAAAGTAACTTGATACGTAGACCTACTGTGTATAAAAAATAGATAACTCAAGCAGTGTATCAAGCAACAAAGCACCCAACCCAATGTACAAGGACAATAAAAATGAAAAGATGAAGAGAAAAACTTCGCCCAAAAATTCAACCAAAAGAGGGTTTCCTGTCATCCCACAGGCACTCAACATGCACTATAGAGACCTAAGAAGTCTCAACAAGCATCAAATCCCACCCAACAAACACCACACCAAGCAAACAGGCAAGGAGAAAAGGTGTACGCGACTGTTTGAGCAAACAGAGCTTATATACGCAACTTGCAGTGAGACAGATCGCGTGTATACACGACTGTTAAGAAAAAAGGAGCGTATACGCGACTGTCAAGCAAAAAGGCCCGTATATGCTTTGAAACAAGGTCAGGCAAGGGAAAACGGCTGAAAACTCAGACCTAGAGTGAACATGAGCTATCAAGCAATGATACAACAAGAACCACTATAGAAACGAGAGCAATCTAAGGAGAAAAGTACTTCAAACCCTAAGAAAGAAGATTCTTCCCTAGTATGGTCGCCAATTCTGTTACGAGGAAAATCTCTCTATGGCTAGGGTGAACCACAACAGACAGGTGTGACTGTAGAAATCGACTCAATTCCAGCATATGCTATATAAACCAATGTGCACGAGAAGTAAGAAAGAGGCTTACCTCGTCCAAACGTTTGATGATGTCCACCGTTGAGCACTTTGACCCAAAGCTTTATACTTGCAACAAGTTCTCAACAAACATGCAAAGCAAACATATAGTGATGATATAACAGGTTAGCACATTAGATAGCATAATCCATCAATATACAAAACAAACATGCCCATGGATCATAATACATATATTTGCAAGATATCAATTGGACGGAAAAGGAGTATTTCTATAAATAAATGATCAACATAGGTGAAACATTACAGGCTTCTGTGTCGGCACGGTTCGTAACCAAGAAACCGAGTTTCTTTCAACTGAGCCTCCACCACTTCAATCCTCCACCAAAGGCAAGCTCATATAAGGGAGACAAAGAGGTTCTCCATCAATAAGGGAAGAGCTTGGGGGCTGAACACTGTGTTCAGACTTAAAGGACAAAGGGATGCAGACTCAATAATGAAGTAATAATTTCTCC
>JASDQU010815181.1:2814-20773 GCA_032191745.1 Picea mariana
GGTTGTATCCTCTTCTATGTTTCGTAAAATGATGTTCCCCCATAACAGGAAAATCATCACCATTGACCAACTTACACATTATGAGTCTAATCATTCTGCAAACATTGATAACATCCTCCCCATTTTCTGAACTAGCTCAGATTAGTTTTCAATCATCGACAAGGGTCCAGGAATATTCAAGGACCCATACTTGTTATGGAATTGCCATGGAAAACCACCTCTCCTACATCCTTCCACGTTAGCATAGGTGTGTGTAGTTTCCTCTAATGAAACCAATACCAGATACACTACTCCTATCATGGAGGCCCCTCCCCACATTGAAGTTCCACCAGCTGGAGAACTACTACCTCAGTAATTCCCTAAAACTACCACCAAACCATTTGTCCANCCCTCCAGGGGAAAATACCATTTTGGGAGACAGTCCCCCAAGACATCACCCAAATCCCCTTCTTATATCCCCCACTTGGAGTCCAAGAATTCCAGGTATCTTTTGGTCTCACACTTCACAACATGGTGCTCGCCATCCCTATATGGTATCTCCATCCTCACATTATGGTTACTACACCATCTCTCCCTCCTCAGATAGAAATATTACCAATGCAGATCCCAGTCCAAGCTCCTGCCACACCACCATCACCCACAACCAACAACAACACCACTACCACTGGGGGTAGAAGAAGGAAGACTGATCCCATAGCTCCTCTCTCTCCTCGAGCTCAACCTCCTTGCAAATTATGTGAAAGAGGAGGACAACCCACTAACATATGTCCTACTCTTCCTGAGTTGCGCAATCTTATCCAACTCCCTCAAGCAACCTCATTGCTTACCACTCCACCTAGTACTTCAGCTACTACTACAGAGTCCTCAATTGCACACAAGAAAGAATTATGAACCATATTCGCTAGCACCATATGCTTAGAATATGGCCATTACACCCATCATATCCCGACTCTGCCTCAATTCTGCCAAACATCCTTGCCTAAGCCCCCTCAGGCTTTACTTATTGTTTCTCACATCACTAACATTCGTTATGTTTCTTCGACAGTATCCGCATGAATAGGGTACCATCCACAGTATCGTGACATTCGATTCATGTCAAGTGAACCATTACACCCCCTACACGATACCCCTTCTACATCCGCATCCTCCGAGGACAATAACACTTACCTGTCGATGGTTCCAACTGTCATCGCTCAGGATCCCTTGTCTTCTCTCATTTTCCACTACAAAGAATATATCATGAAGGAAATAACTACCCCAATTTCCCTTGGAATGCACTCCATCATTGAGCGCTTTTTCTCTCATAAGAGGCCTTTTACCCTCCTAGCTAATCGTCCTTGTGTGCAATCAAAACTAAGGATTTTATTCCTTTGGGGCATATAAACTGGTTCAAAAACCCTATCCCTACCCCCAATGATTTTAAAGAAGGAAACATGGCCAACATCTCCCCCATGATCAAAATTGGCATTTCCATCAAACCAAGCATCGTAGAAGAGATCACAATCGAAATCTAAAAAATATCCTCACAGCTATCTCGTCATCTCAACAATAGTGACACGTACAAGTGAGGTGGCATTGTGGGCCCACCAGCCATATATAGCCCATTTTTTCCCAACTTCCACACTCTGTTACAAGATCCCAGAGCCTTCATTTTCCAATATGTTCTCAGCCATGGGATCTTGATCCCGCCATCTACACATTCACATTCCCCAGGTCATCATATTCACTTGGCCCCATAGGAGCTTTTTTCTCACGTCATGTTCAAGTACGCATGCTCACTTTCAGTTTTATCAAATATTTGTTATATGATATTTCTCATTAGATATTTTTCACGTCGAGTATTTGGTTTTCATGTGTGCAGGTAATTGTTTAGCAAAGATTATAACCCCTTCAGGTGTATGTTCGACACTGGTATGTAATTATTCCCTTTATAAATCAATTGCATATCCCAGTCACACCCTCTGACATTTACCTTTAGGGTCCCTACATTCGTCTCTGTAGTATCTTCACCTCTACCACATTTGGGTACTTTCATTCGATAGCACTCTCCCCCACATAAGTTGTTCCATTCATAGTTCCCCCTGGAAACTTGACACTGATGTTGATGTCACCCCCTAGGGATGGGAGTCTCAATAGTCTTATGCACTTTCGAGAATGAACCCCATACTTATTCTCATCATATTTCTAACCTTTCCAATGGACTCCTAGGTCATATCATCTCCGTTCTATTGACTACATATCTGCAGTTTCATTAGGCATCCATCTCATCCACCATTAGTTTTCCCATCTACATATTTTCCTCCATCCATTTACCTAATACAAAAACCCACCCATGGGACCCCACCCTCCACCAGTTCTCTCTCAAAAACTTGCACCCTAACAGGCCAAGACATCTTTCACTGGGACACCCATTTTTGTATCTCTATACTCAACCCAAATTATTCTTTATTTATCTGGTAATTATATAAACCTCATGTTTCCATCATATACATAGCCTTTTCATTGTCATCCTTGATATCCTTTTCCTGGAAAAGAAACCCATGTCACCCTTGTTTGGGGCATCCACTCTTTTTTCATTTTGACATTGTTCATGAACCCTGAGTATCCCAAGTCTGTGTACCCATGATCTATGAGTTTGTCCACTTTGTTAGCCTATGGCATAGTTTAACCCCATATATAGTCATTCCCATGACACTAGATCGAGTTTTTCAGTTGCTACCATTTATCCTTATAAAATTCCACAACCAAGGGTAGTCTTGACTCCCACAACATCTTGACTTCGTTCATGTTACCCATCAGTACCTGATATCACCTATTACTTAGTGGATTTCATGAAGCCATTTGCTTCTTGGAGTCACGTCTCCCTTCATGTCGACATCGTCATAGTTTCCAGAAGGGTGACAGTAGTTTGACTCTCATTACCTTTTCAATGAGGAGTCTCAGATGACACAGAGATAATCATCATTGCTCTTTGATTCCATTGACCCCCATAACATTCAACTTCAGTAGACTCCCATGTTATGGTGGGTCTTACTATGCAACTATTTTATTTGTTTAATACTAGTCGAATACCTCCGAAGTTATTAGGCCCCCAATGTATACGAGTCATCGACCATTATTATAGTCGTCCTTGCCTCACTTCAGATTATGTTCACCATTCAAAATTATCATCTATCGTTATCAACCTCCCCTGAGGGCATTGTAGTTATATACATCAACATACATCTTCAGTTACAGTCTCACATTTTGGTTTCATGACACGAGCATGGGGCATGCATGTCTCATTTGTACACAGATTTTATTTTTTCTCCCTCGATAAAGGTTTGGGTCCCATAGTTTTCCCTTTCCCTTCGGTGGATCTCTCTTGTAGTTCCTCTCTCTTTACTCTTCCTTACAATGGAACTCTCAGAAAAAGAAACATTGATGTATTTTGGCTATACGTATGCTCCTAACCTCACACATCAGGGGGAATCTGTTATCACTGAAAAATCATCTGCAACATCTCACACAATGGTTGAAGAAAAACATCAATGCCAACAGCCATTAGTCCACCTACAACACCAAAAAATATATCAAAATGAAAAAAACTATATAATTGGGTCAAAAATCAAACTACGGAGATTCACCAAAGGAAGTGTGTGCATAGTACACAACATGCATGGGCCAACACATCCCTCATCGCACACTATACGCAAAATGCATGAATGTCTACAAGAAAATATGCACACTTCTATGAACGACACATTTATGGATCTTTTTGACCCCTCAATCACTTCTATTCTGCCCCCCAACACGATTTGACACTCACATATGAGTGAAATATATATTGGAGGTTGGTTAAGGGATAGAAGATGCCCTAAAAGGCCCCTTGTTCACCTATGAACCAATTACATTTTTCCATGAATGGATGTTATAAATAAGAGCCATGGGTGTGCTAAGAAAATAAGATCTTCAAGATATTGTTATGCTGCAAGAATTCTTCTTTGAGAATCCTCTTTTCTCTTTGAAGCCTTCAAGCACCATTGCAATAGGCCATTCCACTCACCTCTTGAGGGAAATAGGCATTGTATTTCTTCACCATTTTTCATTTTCTCCATTGTATAAAGAGAAGAGCTCTCAATTAGAGAACTCAATATCCCTCCCAAGGAGGAAGAGGGGACTCATAATTCCCTACCTTTATCTGCGGTGTTTTTCCTATCAATCTATTGATCCATTGCTAGCAATATGTTGGTCATTTTTTTATTTTCATGGTTCTAAGTTTCTCAAGATTTCTAACATTTATTTCTCAGTTGTTTTTAATTATATTTATTTGTTTTCACATGTGTTTGGTTTATCTAGCCCTCTCAAAAACTTTTGTCTTGTTTAGCAGGCTTATCTAAACATGTAATTGTTGTGTTTTTTCTCACCCAAGTGACAAAACCAACACAACACACTCCATGAAATTTATTGTCTCCCAAGAAATATATAAAAACAATATATATACATGGGTTAATGAAAACCAAAATAATGTGCCAAAGGGAATAAAACCTATGTATCTCTTGCTTTCATCGAAAAACACTCAAACAATAGTGATTTGAGGTCCAATGATTCCAATACTAATCTAATGCTAGTTTGGCGTCACTCTCCAACATGTGCATGATTTATTAAATAACACTAGTGGAATCCAAAATCCTCTTTTCTGCAATCTACAATCCTCTCACCATGAAGATCATAGTTGGTATGTGATCATGGGGGGAAAACACCACCACTCTACTAGTAAATACTTTCAACACACGGGACAAATCAACACATCCTTGATCTATACAAGCACAAGCTCAAATAATGCACACTAGCCATCCTTTCTACAATAATACCCTACACTACCATTTCACTAACCTTTTCAATACCCTACCACTCCATTAACCATAACACCATCTTACCCTACCACTACCTTAGCCCCATTAATTCCCTACCCTACCATTACTTTACCATTACTCTAACCACTACCCTAGTCTATCCTACACTGGCACTACCCTACCACTACCTTTCTATTACACTACCTAGTACCTTTCCACTACCCTAGCATGCCTTTCCCAACCACTACAATGCCACTACCACTGCCACTATGTTAATCATACCAATACCCTACCTACCCTACCACTACCTTATCATTGGATTATCCTACCCTTACCCCTATCTTGTCATATCCTATCCTAACATTACCCTACCCTAGCCACTTCCAGGCTAAAAGTATCCTACCTTATCCAGTCCCTTACTTACCCTACCATGAACCTACACTACCTCACCACTACACTACCATTCCCACTACCCTACCACTACTCTATCCTACACTTACCCTACCATTAAACTACCATTGTGTTATCTTACCCTACCCTATACTACCACTACCACTACCCTTCCCTACTAATACATTACCTAGCTCAACCACTAGCCCAACCATTAGCCCTACCCTAACCCTACACTACCACTACACTAGTACTTCACTACTCCACCTTACCACCACACTACATTACCATTAACTTAACACTACTTTACCCTACCCTACCTTACTATAACCACTACACTTCTTAATTACCACCACCTTACAATTACCCTACCCTACCTTGCCCAACCACTACCCTACTTTACACTGCCATTGCAACCACTACCACTACATTAACCTACCACTACCCTACCTTACCATACAACTACCAAAGTCTAGTATCTACCCTACCCTAGCATACTTACAACTACCTTGGTTTACCCTATTGTACCCTATCATACCCTACCCTTTATCTAGGTCGATATCGGTGGCCACACACCTAATCCACGATCTCGAAAAACAGTTTTCCATCTTGGTAGTTTTTCGGGTTCCAAACTTTTGGGGCCGTTTTGAGGCTCTAAACGACATTTTTGGGGGATTTCGTCCCAAGTGATTGTCAAAGTCACTAAATTGGGCCATTCGAAATTTTTTCTTCTCGGTTATACCTTTCCAATGGTGTATCAAGCACCCCAAACATAGATCGTATGCAAAAGTTACGCCCCTGGGAAGTTGACGTATCGACTACCCCCATTGAGGCCCCAAACCTTTTTGCTTTTCATCTTCCAGGGTTATGTTTTTGGATTTTAGTTATCTTAAAAAGGCCTTTGGAGCCTCATTGTAACAATGATCTTCTTTCAAATGTGATTATCCATCACATCTCTTCTCAGAGATAAGCTGCCACCATTCTAATGAGTCTTTCACTCTATAATTTTATAGTCTTTGTACATTTTTGCTCATTAATAGAAATTGTGTGTTACTATATATATGTGTTTATGGTTGCATATATCATACATTTATGTTATAATATTGGATATCCATGATATTTATCTACATTTCTTTATTATACTTCTTCTCTCATTTTGTGTCGAAAATAATTCGAATCAGTAGTATCAGAGCAGGCTTCTCTTGATCGTTTTTCAGTACATGTCCCCAACAAGGTTCGATTATAGAAAGTTGGGTCTCAATATTGTCTCTTTTGAGGACAATCACTCTTGCACACCCAAGGAACCCTCAATGGTAGAAGAAAATAAAAACGACAAGGTACACGATTCTATCAATTTCTTGCTTGAGCAATCTCTCACACGACAGAGGGACGAAATGATGGACAATTTTTCCCACATACTTCAATGTCTACCGATAGCATTAGGCTCATCTTCATCAAGAAACCACTTTGGGGGAACCTCTCCTTTTAAGGTACATGTCAATTTTATATTCCTAAATTTGAAGGTCAGATAGATGTGGATGCCCTGGACGAATGGTTAAATTTGTTAGAAGGTTATTTCTTTGTTCAATTTTTTTTCTACAAAGAAAATATCATATTCGCACTCCTTAAGGCTCTCTCCCATGTCAAACATTAGTGGGAAACTTACTAGGAGAAAATTTCCACAGAGGAGTCTAGAATATATGAGGCTGAGCCTAGTTGAGATTTTTTTGTGGATGCAGTAAAGGAACAATATTACCTTGCTGGGAACTATGAGGACCAATACATGAGATGGACTGCACTGTGAAAAGATATGGGCCAAGAAGTTATGAATTTCACCAATACCTTTCATACCTTGCGCACCAAGATGGGTATCAAAGACTCTGAGCGACATCTGGTTCTAAAATACCATGGGGCTCTACACAGATACATCCAAACTGAAATGGATTTTCTAGACATCTCATCACTTGGTTCTTCTTATCGATATGGTGTTAAAATCGAGTAGAATTTTAAGCACCAACAAATGGGATTTCAGATCTACAAATCCTCAACAACCAAAGTATGAGAAAGATGGCCCTAACAAATAGCTTCCTAAAAACCATCCTAAGCCATAGGAAAATAAGGGTCACGGGAAGACGAAGAAGGACACCGTAAAATGGTGCGATTTCCAAAAAATCCACTGACACAACACTGATGAATGTCGCTCAAAATAGTCATTGGTGGCTGAGATCAAATACAATGAGACAAACCTTGATTCAAAATCTGATTCTGAAAATACTGGTAAAAGATAGATCATTGATGCAATCCCCATTGCTATTGTTGCGACCGCAACAATTCAACCAGAAGAACCAACAGATCTTGAAGAGGGGGAGTGCATTTCTCATTCACAGATGTGGGTGAAGGGGATCCCACTGCATTTTATTATTTATAGCAGAATCCATAAGAACCTCATCTCAAGAGAGGTCGTCAAATAGTTGGGATTGTTGACAACACCACACTCGTAGCCATACAACATCGAGTGGCTTTGCTAGGGATGAGATATTTGTGACAGCCAACAGTGTCGATTGTCATACAACATACAACCCTTCAAGGATGAGGTATTATGTGATGTTTCTCCCCTTGATGACTATTATGTTCTCTTGGGACAACCATATATGCAAAAACGCCATGTTGTTTATGAGTCTCGACCCCACAGTGTCATTGTTTATATAGGGGTTCACCTCTACAGAATACCAGAGGTAGTTCCAACTACTGTCCCACCTAAACAATGCCGCAAGGTAGTATATCATACCACAAAATTCAACTTCTTCACAATCTATTCAAAAGGTGAACAGAAGGATAATGCAACCACTACAGCCTCGGCCCAAGCACCTTCTATCCAACAGAAGTAGGTCGACAAGGTTGCAGAAAAGAACAAGGATTCCTTCTACACATAGTCATCTCATGTATCCATACTCATTAAAAAGGTCCAACCCTTCTAGCCACAGGTTCATGAAATATTCCTTCAACAAGCTAAGAAGCGCAACTTTTAAGCCAAGGGAAGTATCTCACTAAGATTCAGATTCAGCAAACACTTCCCTCTCTCCCCCAAGAATTTAACGCAATGGCGACCATTTCAATGGAGACCTATTCCACGAGCTCGAAAAACAATTTTCCATCTTGGAAGTTTTTCGGGTTCCAAATTTTTGGGGTCGTTTTGAGACCCTAAACGACATTTTTTGGGGATTTGGGGCCTAGGTGATTGTCATATAAACTAAATTGGGCTAGTCAAAATTATGTCTTCTTGGTTATACCTTTCCAATGGTGTATCTATCAGCCCAAACAGATATCATATGCAAATGTTAGGCCCCCGAGAAGTTGACGTATCAATTACCCCCATCGGGGCCCGCAAACCTTTTGGCTTTTCATCTTCCGGGGTTAGGGTTTTGGATTTTACTTATGTTAAAATTCCATTGGAGCCTCATTGTAACAATAATATTCTTGTGAATGCGAGTAGCCTTCACATCTCTTCTCATACATAAGTTTCGACCATTCTAGTTAATCTTTCACCCTATAATTTTACAGTCTTTCTACATTTTTGCTCTTTAATAGAAATTGTGTATTACTGTATATCTGTTTTTATGGTTGCATCCCTGATACATTTATGTTATATTATTGGATATCAGTGATATTTTGTACATTTATTTATTATATCTCTGCTCTAATTTCATGCCGAAAATAATTTGGATCAACCCTACCCCAATTTATCACTACCACTAAGCTACCCCACCCTACACTACACTACCATGTCACTACATTACACTACTATTGAGGAAAATATATGAAATGATCTTACTCAAACATTTTTAGATCCTTCTTGGATAAATAAATACAAACGAGAATATCACCCTATGTTTATAGCCATCAAAACTGATATCCTAATTCACAAGTATTGTTTACAAGTGTTTGGGTTGTTTTTTTAATAATTAAAATCTTGCTGAAAAAATCATTTTTTATGTAATTTTCTGAACATATCAGATATTGGAATAAATATAGACATAGAAGTAAAGACACCAAGTCAATAATCAACACATATGAGAGATAAAGAAATCCTTTATTTCATTCCAAATCATCAAATAATCATTCTCTTTACAAAATTTCCTGAGGAAGTTTTGGATCAAATTCAAACTTAGACATCCCCAATGAAACATACAAAAGGAATTCTGACAGAAAATAAAAAACTAAACTTGAAAATATGGATCATCTTGCCACAGATTGTTGCCCACTAGACTCTGCACAATATACTTTGTTAGTCATGAAAACTAATTCACAAAAATAAAATTTTACACAAACTAGCAAAGATAGATCAACACCTATGCAAAACAAGTGTCTGAATGATGTAATTCAACTCTGAATCTTGATGTCTACAATAGAAACCAACTATCATAAAACAAAATTGGGATTCTAATGAATTAAGAAATGAATGAAAACTGAATTATCTTAACAAAACTCAAAGAGAAAACCTTAGTATGATTATCCTTCTATTCTCCTCTTGTTGTTCCCTTTCATTTATCATTTTAGCAAATCAGAATTGGTTGAATTAGTTGAACTACTTCATTAGTTAAGTTAAATAAAACTCGACCAAATTTTTAGTTAGGGAGAAAATAAATAAATCATAATAAGGGTTTTTAAATAAATAATAACTAGTAGGTGGGACCCTTTGTGACTCCCTTTAGTTTTTAACAATTATAACACAACTAGTTAATTAAACAAAACATCCGTCCTTATGACTCCCATCATCACATTCATATTTGATAATTTATCTCAATGATATTTGAAATTATTTCCAAAATATATTACTCATATATCCAAAAATAGTATGCTATCCAAAACTTCAGAAGTCAATTGTTTTCAACAATTAATAAATAAATAGAAACTTAAAATCCATATTTCCCACTCTGAGATGCAATCATTCCCTTGTTGATACTGTCACCTTTTGATCTCCATGAATTATCCTTAGGTTGTGTTGAGCTTTTAGGCCTAATATCACTGATCACATGAGAGAAATCATCCCTCAAATGCATCTGGGAAGACACATATTTATCAGAGCCATCGGAGGGTGAGGAAGGGGAAGCAATGGATTTTCCTTTGTTAGAGGCATGGTGGGCCTCAGTTTTAAACCTTTTACTCACATGGAAATATTGAACTGGTGAGTGGACATGGGCATCTTGGACAATTTGATTGATAAGCGGGGGAGAAGGTAAAGAAAAATTGGGCCAGCCACAATGTTGGGAGACTGTCAGGTTGACAATCTCTTGCCATCCATCATTTTCGGGAACTTCAAGTTGCAATGAGACATGAGGGGGCATGGGGATACCAAGGAATTGTGGGTCTTGAAAGGGATTCCTTTTAGGCCTATTTTGGACCACTCCTTGCCCAATCCAGTTAAACAAACTAGCCTTAAATAGTTGGCCTAACTCTTGCGAGTCAACATCAAAGTGTATGGAGAATCTTGGCCTTTTAGGGCCTCTGTTCCAATTACCTCTTCCTCAATTACTTTTTCCATGGCTACCTTGACTGAAAAATCTCATCCCTATATGCATAATTGATTAGAAAATAGTTTCTTTAACAACCATACATGACAAATCCTTTTAAAATATGAAATATATTTTGGCTCAACAACATATCAAACTCATGCAATCCAATCCATACAAATTGTTTAATTGATGTCAATGAGCAGGGGGTGAAAAATGGTTCTGGGATATGGGAGGGGTTGTATTGAGTGAAAAATGTTAAAATAAGGGGGGAAAGATCATGGTTACTACTCATAGACAACAAACAATCAACTGTAACATAAACCAATATACCATTGAACTCCATCCATGTGATCTTTAAACTATTATAATACAGAGTTCCTCTTTACTGTAATTCAGTTTTAAGAACAGGGAGTAGGTAATGAATATGAGAAGGCGAGTGGATTGTAATTAGCAAAAAGTGAAATAATGGTAGGGGAAGAGAGCGGATACTATTCAAAAAATCAATTAAATAATCCATAAAACACTTATGTATTTAATGTAAACGATCCAACACTAACCAAATAATTTATGTGATCATTTAATCAATTACTATGTATAATTTAACCATTATTGTGTGTTAACTTTATCACTGTTCACATTTGAATCTTTAACATAGTGTCATCATACTCAAAATAATATGCCTTCCAAAACAACCTGTATAAAAATTATGTTTCCTCTCATTTGTCCCATTTAATATTTAAAACAAATTCCAAATGAACACACAGTCACTTGTTTCAACCATGTTTAACATTAAATCCATCAACCATTGTCCATAAAATACTTCCTCAAATCAAACATAGACACAAGTTCTTTCAAAATCGTGCCCGATTCCATTTCTCTAATCAATTTAACAATTAAATTGCAATGAAACCATACTGTTATAAAACCCATTCCCATATCTGATGGTGAAATCAAACAATAGAGTGCACGATATCATAAACATACACAACAGACAACCAAGTCACAACTATCAATCCTTTAATTTGCAATAATATCGATTGGTAATTAAACACACAGTAACAACAACCATCATTTCAACTTATACAATGTTGTAGGAAACACACAGACCAAAACATAACACAAGAATCATTAATGTGACTTAATCAAACCATAAAATAATGTTGAGGAATCCAATTGTTACAACACAAGAGGCAACGACTATGTGCCCATTTCATTTCTCGAATCAACCAATTAACCATGCTGAGTTATCGATTCAACTGTCATAATAAATAATTCAGTGATTATAGAAAATAATAAAACCATTGTCAATGTTATTAACAGAGATGAGCTAATAATCAACCATTGTCGATGCTACTCCACCAACTCATAACATTCAACAATATAACCAACCGAAAATAACCGGTTCATTTATCAAAATCAGGCTTTGAATAACCAAGGGTGGGCTCTAAGTAATCAAGGGTTCGCTCAGTGGAACCAACACAGGGAGACTGGAGTCGACCACATAAACAATAGGTGAGAACCCTTCGATACAACACGGTGGACACATAGGCCATATCATCAATATCCTACAAGACAGGGTGAAAATTCACATCAGGTAGGAGAGATTATGAATAGAGGAGTAGAGGCTTATTACTAGCCAATAATAACATCGAGAACATGCAGGGAATAACCCTCATTTTTTTCCCAATCAACTGAATAATGTTGATATAAAAACAAAGCCATCAAATAGAAACCAACTCTAAAGAAAGCCTCTTGGAATAATATCCATCATAACCAACTGTGCAGACACCAATAACATAAAACGATCCCACAACCAGGTGAAAACAATATGCAGTGACCCAACGTGGTTCAAAATCAAACACAACAACCCCATAACACCAAATATGAATGGGTATGTTTATAAGAACTGTGTGGAGATGACCAACAAGTATGGACCGAATGAAACCCTCATGGTTTCCACCACATAGAATCATAAATGAAATCGTGACTTCAACCATCAATTTTCCACTTGCAACGAATAACATACAAACAACTATTTCAGAGAAACACCATGAGTTTACACAGTTGCCAACCTTAAGATAAAAAAAGACCAATAGATCATTTAGCCAACATCTATTTCATAACCAGATTGAGTTCATGGATGGGGAAAAAGTCATACATGTAACCAAAAATCCTTAAAAATGCGATCTTGGTCGAGCAGTTCCTTCATCGCCTGAATATCAGAGCTTAACCACAACGAAACACAATTGAACAATAGCCAAGCTAGGGTGATGGCCAGTGGGATAGGTATGGAGTGACGTGAAGTAAATGCACATTGCTTCCATCCTCTACTCATTTAATTACTTAGTACATGCCAACCAGCCATCCATTTATCCATTCAATTAATCTATGCATCAAAACTAACATCCATTACTTGCCAAGTGCACCACCCTATATCACATTAACCATTGTCAAACATACCATAATGCATATCTAATGTGCCTTCATATAACTCAATACATCGTATAGACACTAACGTTGTTAGTTAGGACTAACAATAATCCTTTTAATTTCATTTTCATATAATGTAGCATAGCATAGTATAGGATAGGATAGCTCCTCTTCCTTGGATTTTTTTTCTCATATTGCTTTTGTCTCTTATTACAGCTAACAGGTTTCTTGTGTAGGTGCAACATGTAACAAATCATGCCGCTAATAGCAATGTGATAACAATGAATATAATACATTCATATAATATGGAATTTAGAGCTTAGAGCAATCAAAACCAATAGATAATATGCATTATCCATCAATTATTATGTCGCAAATAAAACGAATATTTCATCATCAATCACGTCGAACCCTGTAAGAAATGTTGAAAAACAACACAAATATCAAATAAGAACTTCATCTGATCCTCCAATCTACAAGGGGGTCCCACCTACTAGTATTATATATATCATTAGCTTATAATAATGGGCTTTTAGAAATACTTTGTAGGCGAAATCCTTGTTGCGATTTTTATCGTCAACAAACTGGTGACTCCATAGGGAACTTTTTTTTCAAATGATTTAGAACTCATAACACATGGTTTCGCAGACCAAGGAAAGAAAATCAAGAAGATATAACCAGGATGATTATGTAATAGGGGGAAGTAAGTGGATTTAATGCAAAAATGATCGGGAATTTGGGAATAACTTATGAAAAATGTTAAGTATGAGGGGGTTTATCCCTGTATGCATAATCATTCAACCAGAACTTGCTCTTTACTTCAAGGAGAAAATTTTATGGACTTTATCTTTTAGACTCTCAAATGGATGAAGAACTAGAAATAAGAAGCGGGAGATAACCAATTTATTTATAAGACAACAATGAAAGCATATAACAAATTCAAGTGCTTTCAGGGGGAACATCCTAACAATTGTGTAAGATTGATTTTTATTGACTAACAATATCTTGTAGGAGTGTCACTGTGGAAGAACTGATCCAACAACTTATTTTTGACCCAAAATCAACTAAAAGATGAAAAATAAATAAAAATCATGACAGAATTGAAATTGCAAACTTTAAAACAACAGAAATATAGTGACAGAAATGTAAAAGAAACAAGAAATTGTTAAAAATAGAAAGAAGAAATCAAACTACTATAAAGAAGAAATGAAAAGTAGTGAAAAAAAATGAAAGCAATGCTAGACTACTAATATACAGAAAATCCAAACAGTTTTAGAACTTTTCAATTTGTTTCCTTGTAATGTTTCAAGTGAGAACCGTTAGTGCTATAGGAAAATAAGCACTCCTGTAAATCCTTTAGAATGTAAGAGTTAGTACCTAGGACAAAAGTTATTTTGAAGGGACACAAACATAACACTTGAAACTCTGAGGTAATTAACATCCCTTTAACATATATAATTAGATCATCAAGATAGATATGAATACTGATCAATTCGTCAAGAGTTATTTTTATAGATATTTTAAAAGTAGTACCTGCATCAGGTAAGCCAGAAAGCATACATCCATAAGTCATGGTACCCCAATTAATGATAAAGGTGGTTTTGTAAGCATCTTTCCTTTTTACCTTGATTTGATTGTAACTAAAAAAACTGTCGAGTGAGGGGCTCATATGTGAGCTTACAACTTGTTGCAGAATCATTTCCATATTAGGGGGAGAAAAGTAATCTTTTATACTAGCCCAATTTAATGCACGAAAATCAACGCATAATCTGATTTGACCAATTGTTTTCTGAATAGGAACCAAATTGGAAACCCAATCATAATACTTGACCGGAAATATGATCCCATCTTTTAAGAGTTTTTCCAACTCCTTTCGAATAGTTGCTTCCAGTGCAGGTTTGGTAGGTCTTTGTTTTTTCCTAACTAGTTTTATGTCTTCCTTGATGGGGATGGAATGTTGTATAAGACCAGGATCAAAACCACGAAGATCCTCATAAGACCAAGCAAAAACATCTTGAAATTCACCAAGCAACTCAACAAACTTCATTTTCTCTTCATCAGAACATTGGGTACCTATTTTAAAATTCTTTGGAGACTCGGGTGTCCCAATGTTCAAGGAGATGGTTTCACCCACCTTCCTTTTCAAATCATCTTCTTTATGTTTCTATTTATTTCCTACATCACTCGATGAAAACAAAATCTCTAGAGGAGTCAAGCCTTTAGGAATATTGTTATCTTCTATAGATATGATTTCTGTGGGATTATAGGGTTCATTTTGAATGAAAACACGGATGCTCTCATCACTAGGGAAGACCTGCCAAGATTCTATATTGTGAAGAATATGTGGACAATATAGAAATTGAAAAACAAAATCAGGTCTATGTGGCAGAAGTTGCTGATTAGGAGAGGCTGCAAAAACAACTAACCCATCATCCATTGAGTTCAATTCCCTCTTAACATGAGTGATGTTGAAAGATAATAGGTTCGAAATAAGTGCCCAAACATCTTTGGTATATAATTTCATCAACTTGTTTCTATGAGAGTATATCTTACGTATGAGATTCACAACAAGATCAGAATCTCCAAAAACTGAAAGGTGACCAAAACCAAGATTATAGGTGTTTTAAATGCCTAATAATAAATATTCGAATACAGTGACATTGTTCATGCAAGAAAACTCCAAGATATAAGAAAAATTACAAATCTTCCCAATAGGAGAGTACAAGATTATTCCAGCTCTGTTACCTTCACTACAACATGAACCATCAAAGTTCATGTGCCACATGTTATCTCTCCAAGAAACTCTTTAGGGTTGTAGGCTAAAGATGCACAGTAACTTAATAATATGATATGTAGGTGTGCTTGGAAGAATGGATAGCTCAATGATTAATGGAATAGACAACTCATCATACATTCAAATGAAACAGTGCTTTTAGAAAACAATAATCAGAAAAGATATTTTAAAGAGGGGATAAAGAATACTAATCTTGATTGCCAAATACAACTAGGTGTAGGGCTAATACAAGGTAGTAAGAAATCCTTCAATTCAAGTTTATGAGTTTAATAAAGAGATGACAGTCTTTAAAATCTAAAACAAACTGAAATAAAGTACAGAAAAACAAGATACATGAGCAATTCTGATATTGAAGGAAAAAGGAGACTATAATTATATTATCCAATAAGAGTCTATAACAGTAGCCAAAAGTGTCTTCCCAGTTTCAACCCTTATCTCTTAGAAAATATAGGCATTTATAGCCTTTTACAATCGATTTTCTAGTTCCTAAAAACTTGGATCTGTATCTAAATATAGAAAATAAAACTTAACTAAATACAATTGATAAGCAAAGACTAATTCCTAGAACTCGAACTGTCTTCTATGTTGATCTTGACATCTGTACTTCATCACCTTTAGGACTCTATTGTGTCGTGGAAGGGTAAAGGCACCTATCTTCTGTAGCTGGACTCTGTTAATAACCACAACCGAAACTTTAGTTGACCAATTTAACATTTGGTCTCAAAATCTCCATGAATCTCTGATGCTGAGTGTTTCTTGATTAGGTGGTTAATCCTTCGATGCTCTCAAACCCTTTTTAAATACTTCAAAATTGCCTCATTTCATCTTAGCTTTCCAAAAATTTATTTTTTTACTTTCACCGGCTAATTCACCTTACGATCTGTTGGTTTGTTGGTGAAAGTTTTGCTTTTCACCAGCTAACTGGTTGTAAATTTACCCTTTGCGCTGGTGAAAGTTCTGTCCTTGGCCAAAAAGGAACTTTTCATCTCCAAAACTGTTGTTTTACCAAAAACTTAGTGTGCCTTTAATTTATCTCCCTACATATTCACAACAACCTGGGCCAGTACCTGTAGATCTAGATGTCACTTATTCTTCTGCTTCAATTTCTTAATTTTCCTCTTAAGGCGTTTTTCTAACCACCACAAACTGTTATAGTCCTTAGTGATTTTCTTCTTTCTCTTTTTGTCTTTGACACTCTCACAAGACAACTTCTCAAATGCTGCATTTGTCTCTGCAAAATTGTCAGATAGGTATTTGTATCTTGCCTTGATTACTCTTTCCAAAACCTCCTATTGTGCAATCACCTCTTTTAGTTCCTTAATTTTTTGTGATTTATTTGACTTTTTACTCTTTGATGTTTCACCTTCATCAATGGGAGTAAAAGTCTCACAGTCTTGTGCATTTTCCATGGAGTGTTCAGGGATTTTAATGGCTGGACTTTTGGCTCTGTTTTCGAGTTTGTGTATGGAAAATTGAGAATATTTGTCATTTTTATTGTAGGTTTCTCTGAATTGGTTTCAAAATATAATTTTTTCTTTTCTCTTTTAGACTTTATGCTAGAAATCCTATCCTATGGTGGTCCTGGAAGAGATCTCCTCCTCCTTGAGCTACTCTGAGGAGTTAACTACTTTTTTCCATATTTCATCTTCTCATTCATGAGTTGAGTTTGAGTCTCAAAGCCTTCCCAAAAAAGAAAATGTTTCCAGGTCCTTCCTCTTTATCTTAGTTCTTCTAGAATTATCAGTTTGATCAAGCCAAAATGACAAAGGGTGTTTTTCATACTTAGAGGTTCAGCTCTAATCTTTTTACATACTTTGGTTAGGATTTTGTAAAGGAATAAAGGTAAATTCAGGAGGGTCTTACCTGTGAAATGATCTAAAAGTTTGAAATGATATAGCATTAGCTTGTCATACCTGCCTTCTGAGGTGATATAGAGTTGAATGCCTTTAAACAGGTCCTGCATTCATCTTCCAAGTGAGAAACTGGCATGCTTTTCT
>JASDQU010815182.1:31783-42333 GCA_032191745.1 Picea mariana
AGAAGAACCATCTTTTTCTTCTAATGTTACTGATTCTGTCCTTGAGATTGACATTTCATCACGTCCAAAAGAACTGAATATTGAATCACCCCAACTGAAAGAACATTCATCTTCATCTTCTTTTGATTCATCACCAATTAAGCCTTCGAAAGGTGTTTTACATACTTACACAAATATGCTTGTCCTTGAGGAAATTCTCCATGATCTCTCCTCTAAGGGTGAAGAAAACGTAGCTTCATTGCTCAGCCAGTTTTATAAAGCCTCCTATTTCCCATTGACTTCTGAAGCTGCTATTCAGGGTGAAGTGAGACAGTCATTCATTTCCAACTCAGGTAATTCATCTCCTCCATCATATCCTCCGAGTTACCCATCCCCTCCATTGTCTCCTACAAGCTCCTCATCTACATCTATCACCAAAGTCGTCATGGCTTCCCCTATGAACAGAATGGAACAAATCTTGGCAAACAGATATGCCCCTCTTGTCTTGACAAACCCCCTGTCTTCCATGCCAACAGGTGACTACCATAAATACATGCCGAAGTTTACCGGAGCAGGGGAATACACAGCTGAAGAACACATTGAAGCATTTTATGCTTATGCAGAAAATATAAATATCTCAGAGGAGGATGTATGGACTAGAGTCTTCGTCCAGAGCCTAGATGGCCAGGCCCAGAAATGGTTTAAAGAGCTGCCAGCAAATTCAATCACTGGCATTGAGTAGTTAGATGCAACATTCTTGAAGCATTGGGGAGAGAGAAGAGACCTGTTGTATTACATTTCAGAATTTGGAAATCTAAAGAGAGGAGACGGAGAATCGGTCTCAGACTTTATTAAAAGATTCAACAAAATGTTTGGTAAGATCCCAGCAGAGATCAAACCAAGCGATGCCTCATCAAAAATAACATTCTCTGTAGCCTTTGATGCAAAGTTTTGTCTTATCCTCAGAGAAAGACGATCAACCACGCTTGCTTTAATGCAAGATGCTGCTCTCGAAGTTGAATCAAACATCACAGCCTCTCAGAAGCTTAAAGGGAGGGCTGAAAAGAAGAAGTCTACTGCTGACTCCTCTTCTTCTTCCAATAGTCAAATGGAAAAGATGGCTAAAATGTTGGACAGCCTAACATCAAAAATGTCGAAGCTAAAAGTCCAAAACCAGCCACCAGCAAAAGCAAAAGAGTCAAACACTTTTACCCCCAGAAATCCAAATGCTTTTCCCTATAGAAGAAATAATCCACAAACTCATATTTTGCAAAGAGATAGAAATTCTAATGAAGATTAGAGGATAAAGGTCCCTCTGCAGAATGTAGTCATGGACGAAGACAATGGTGAAAGTCAAGAGGATGGTGAAGGCGACATTCATTGTGTTGGAGATGAAACAGGGACATCTTATCTCACACAACAAGATTATGAGCAATCGTTAATGACTGAACAATCAGAAGATGATATCCTCGGTGATGGCATATTTACAGCAGAGGATAAGAACAGATACAACCTTCGATCTAAGTCTAAGGCTTCTCAGGAAGATGCATCAGCTTCTCCTTCAGAGATTGCTGCCCCTGTCAAACAAAAAGACCATACATCAGAAGATCAGCCTGCAAAGTCTTCAAAAGAGAAAGCACCAGCCCCTCCCAAGAAGACTGATGTCCCTATCAACCAGCAAACTCAAGAGATTCAGCCTCTTGTTGAACAGCAAAATAATCAAGAAGCTCCTTCAAGTCACGTAAAAGTTTCTGATAAAACTGTTGATAAGGCTCCTTATTCTTTTAATTTCGAGGCTGAATTACAAAAGATCAAGATTCCAATTCCTCTGGTTGAGTTGATGAAAAATGAGATGTTTAAAAGAGATATCCTCAAAACTTTAAACCCACAGTCAGTATCTCATTCTTTCGATATCCTCAACATTTATGATGATAAGCCAACCATAACTCTGGGCCCAATGGTAGAAGACAGGGATGAAAGTTGTCCTCCGTTCTATATCTCTTTAAATATCCATGAAAAGACGCTGCATAATTGTTTGTTGGACTCCGGTGCCTCACACAACTTGATGCCCAAAGATGTCATGGATGAGCTCGATTTGGAGATCACCAAGCCTTATCATGACCTTTTTTCCTTTGATTCATGGAAAGTCAAATGCCTTGGGATGATTAAGGATTTGGTTGTAACCTTGACCCAAGCGTCAATGAAAACAATGGTGATAGACATAGTGGTGGCTGATATACCACCAAAATTTGGGTGTCTTCTATCA
Source organism: Picea mariana (assembly GCA_032191745.1). NCBI lineage: Eukaryota > Viridiplantae > Streptophyta > Pinopsida > Pinales > Pinaceae > Picea > Picea mariana. The sequence goes on from JASDQU010815182.1 coordinate 34,029, forward strand.
AGGTCATGGATGAAGAGGCTAGGTGGCACTCTCCAAATGGATCTTTTCTACGCTACTATCCCTCTTTTCGGAGGGGTGAACAAAAGACTTTACAGGGAATCACAATTGGCATATGTGATCAGTGATGAGAAGAATCCTTCCAATCATCCTATTTATGCAATAGATACAGATATGGGTTCTTGTATCTTACAATTTGATGACTAACTGTCTGATACATTGCTGCTCAGAAAACCATCAGATCAGACCACAGTTCAGTCCACAAGAATTATAGAGAATGATCAATGGACCATGTTTTTCGACGGTGCGTGTACTAAGGAATCAGCTGGAGCAGGAGTGGTATTCATTTCTCCCTCAAAGAAAACTTCTCACCTATCCTTCAAACTTGATTTTAAGGTGACAAATAATATCGCTGAGTATGAAGCACTACTTTTAGGGCTGAACGCAGCAAAGGAAAAGGGCATTAAAAAATTGTAGGTGTTTGGTGACGCAGATTTGATCATTCAACAAGTGAATAAGTCTTTTCAAGCCAAGCATGTAAGGTTGAAGGCATACAGGGACGAAGTGTTGGAGGCAATTAAAATTTTTGCAGATTTCAAAATTAATTTTGTACCTAGAGCCATGAATGAATTGGTTGATTCATTGGTTGTGTCTTCTTGTGCATTTATTCCTCCTTTGCCTCACAAATTGTCTTACGAAATTCAAGTTAGACATAGGCCTTCTCTTCCTGACAATGTGAAATTTTGGAAAGTTTTTGAGGATGATGTTGAACTCACCCAATTCCTTGCAGTGATTGATGAGTTTGTAGAGTTGCAGGTTGATTAGGAGAACGAGCATGATGATGAAGTTGAGCATCCAAAGCTAATTGCAGCTCACGAGATAGTTCAGCTGTCCACAAATAGAATTCCTAAAGGCTTGGTCCCACTGGAGAGGCTCTTTGACAACAACGATGTGGCTGTCAAATTGCAAAGTGTGGAAAAGGAGTCAGATGTTTTCCAGTATAATGTGGCCAGTGAGAAAGATCCCAAACATGTCAACTTGGCTTCACATTTGTCTGACAAACAAAAGGCTGATTATGGTAAATTGCTGAAGGAATTGGCAGACATTTTTGCTTGGCAGTATGACGATTTGAAAACCTTTGACACAGAGGTGATTCAACACAAAATTCCCTTGAATAAAGATACTAAACCATTCCTTCAGAAGCTTAGATCCTTCAATCCATTTCTACTGCCTACAATGGAGAAAGAAATTAAGAAACTGTTGGACGCCCGCATTATCATTCCTCTCAGGTATTCAGAGTGGATGGCTAATCTTGTGCCAGTCAGAAAGAAGAATGGAGAGATGAGACTCTGCGTTGACTTCAGAAATCTGAACAAATGCTCCAGGAAAGACAATTACCTGTTGCCTAAGATGGAGCATATGTTGCAGAAGGTGTCAGGATCGAAGGTAATGTCATTTATTGATGGGTTTTCCGGATACAATCAGATTTCTTTCCATCTGGAAGACAAAGAAAACACTGTCTTTACCACTCCATGGGGCACGTTTATGTACGAGAATATGCCCTTCGGTCTGATGAATGTAGGGGCGACATTCCAAAGGGCAATGGACATTGCTTTCATTGGAGAGAAAGATAAATTTTTCCTAATTTATCTTAATGATATCACTGTTTTTTCTAGCAGCCATGAACTTCATCTGCAGCATTTGAGGAGGACATTTCTGAAATGTCGAAGGTATGGCATCTCTCTTAATCCCAAAAAGTCAAATTTTGCGCTTAAAGAGGGAAAACTACTTGGGCATATCGTTTCAGCTGATGGGGTTAAGATTGATCCAAAGAGGGTAGAAGCAATAAAAAATTTATCTCTTCCTCGATCAAAGAAATACATTCAGTCTTTTCTTGGGACCATTAATTTTGTCAGAAGATTCATAGTGAATTTTGCTGAACTCACAAAGCATATCACTGTTATGTTGAGGAAAGACTCTGAGATAAAGTGGACTGAAGCAACCAAACAGTCATTCAACGACATCAAAGAAGCCATCACGACAACTCCTGTATTGATCAGCCCAGATTTTTCCAAGGTATTTTATATCTTTTCATTTGCTTCCAATGACACGATCGCTGCAGTACTTTTGCAGAAGAATGTTGATGACCAGGAAAAGCTAGTTGCTTTCTTTAGCAAGGTCTTGAGGGATGCAGAGGTAAAGTATGAGTTGCTGGAAAAACAGGCCTATGCACTTGTCAAGTCACTAAAGGCTTTCAGGGTCTACATTCTTCAGGCAAAGGTAATTGCATTTGTTCCCTCCAGTTCAGTCAAAGATGTTCTTGTTCAACCTGACATTGATGGCAAAAGAAGTAAGTGGATAGCCAGGTTGATTGAGTTTGATGTCGAAATTAAGCCAGCAAAGCTAATTAAAGGTCAGGGTCTTGCCAAACTCCTAGCAGAAGAGAATTGCAAGCTGCTCGACATCAATCTGATGAATATTGATGCAGAAAATGTTCCATCTTCAGAGAACAAAGAAGGTGAGAGAATGCAGGTTTCAGCTCATCTAGTTGATTGCAAATGGTACACCCATATCATTCAGTTTTTACAGACTTTATCAGTCCCATCAGATCTGACAAAGACTCAAAGAAGGGCTTTAAAACTCAGGGCTGTAAATTTCTGCATAAATGACAATTTGTTGTTTTGGAAGAATCCCATTGGTTTGTTGTTGAGTTGTGTGAATCAAGAAGAGGCAACTAAAGTCATGTGTGAACTTCACAATAGTGAATGCGGAGGACATCACTATTGGAAAACCACAGCACACAAAATCTTGAGATCAGGTTACTATTGGCCATCCTTATTTTCAGATGTATATGAATTTGTGAAAACATGTGACAAATGTCAGAGATTTGAAGGTAAAAAACAATTGAAGTCCCTTCCTCTCAAACCTATAGTGGTTACAGGGCCTTTCCAGCAATGGGGCCTGGACTTCATAGGTGAGATCCATCCACCTTTGAGTGGTCAGCATCGGTGGATCCTGGTTTCCACTGATTACTTTACAAAGTGGATCGAGGCTATTCCCACCCGGGACACCAATGACACTGTCATCATAAAATTTCTGCAGGAGAACATTTTCGCCAGATTTGGCTATCCCAAAAGATTGGTCGTTGATAATGCTGGTGCATTCAAAGATAAACACTTAGTGAAATTGTGTGAAGAGGTGGGAATTCAGCTAGTACATTCCATAGCCTACTATCCGCAAGGGAATGGTCTAGCTGAGTCATCAAACAAGAGTTTAGTCAGAATTATAAAGAAGCTGCTTGAACAGAATGCCAGAGATTGGGATTCCAAATTAAAATTTGCATTGTGGGCTGACAGGGTAGCATGCAAAAAATCAATTGGTACATCTCCTTTCAAGCTGGTATATGGTATTGAGGCCATATTTCCTGTTCAACTTGCATTACCAGTTGCAAAATTCTTACAGGAAACTGATGAGGAACCAAGTGATCTAACTAGGAGGATTAATGAGTTGGTACAACTGCAGCAAGATAGAGAGCAGCTCTTAGAAAAAAATGAATTGCATCAGGAGATGATCAAGCGAAATTTCGACAAGAAAGTCAAATCAGATGTATTTTAAATAGGGGATATGGTCTTAAAGTGGGATGCAGCATGGTAGGAGAAAGGGAAGCACGGAAAATTTGAGGCTCTTTGGACAGGTCCTTTTGTCATAACAGAGGTACAGCAGAACAACACCTTCGTTCTTCAAACCCTTTCAGGCGAGCCAGTTTCAGGAGGCCCTTTCAACGGGCGCTTCCTGAAGAGCTATTTCTCATAAGGCTTCCTTGAAGCCAGGTTCTTCTTGTACATATTTTCTTTTTCAGTTTTTCTTTCTTTGCTTTGTCATTCAAATAACCCCATGCCCAATGGTACTAGCAACTATTTTTCAGATTACAATAAGGCTACTGATTCTAGCTAGGTTCTTGGTCACCTCACGGGGAGATGCCCATCCCAGTTGGAGCCAAATGTTAACTCCCAAAATGCAACCGTTCTTTCGTTTGAATTTTGTGGTAGATATGATGATTTTAGGTAGTATCTTCAAGTTACTTTTTGAGTTTTTATAGCTAAGAAAATTTTGGCTTTAGTGTGTCCTAGAAAATAATTGGCCCATAAAGTCTTCTCTTTCAAAGATTGTCATTTTTACTTTCCACAGCTAACATGTTTTCAAAGACTCATTGTGCGCTGTGGAAAGTGCCTGCTTTCAATAGCTAAGGAGCTCGTTTCATCAGTTGTCGCATTGTTGAAAGTGACGAACATTAAACAAGTTTTGAAAATCAGTTCTCGGGTGGCACGTTGTGGCAAGTACACGCTTTCCACAGCTAAGGAGGGTCTTCTACAAATTGGTGCACTGTTGAAAGTCCATGCTTTTAGTAGCTAACGGGGGTTTCTTCGCAGAGTCACGCGCTGGTGAAAGTGGCAAGTGAGCGTTTGGCAAAGGCGCTTTCCACGGGCCGTTGCTACACGAAACGGGAATCACGTGCGTGATATCCACGTATGACAGAAATGATAATGTGATCACTCCCACGTCAGAGTAAATCTGAGGCATGCACTGATAGAAGTGGGCAATCATGGAAACTAAAACATGCATGTCAGGATATGACTGTAACTTGAATTCGTTCCAGAACCCATGCTCGATACTCATCACATCCGGAATGGTAGGTTCATGTTCGGCGACGTAGGTATAGAGGAGGTACCGCCGTCCTGACGCCATCAAATCAAATAGAGGGTTCATATCACAAATCGTTACCAAAACACTGTTGAAGTTTTCATTTGATTTAAAACAGAGCCAAAGCTAGGACTGCTTTCAACAACGCCGAACCTTGGCTCGACTGAGTGGTTATAGGGATTATGGTGGTTAAGTGCTTGAGCTGCAGAATGGCGAGAAAACGGAGTGGCGTTTTACTTAAGTGAGAATTGGATAATTTATCCTTTCTAGAGTCGCATCCCGAGGTCCAGAGGCATTTTGCAAATGCGAGATGCATGGAATTCGCAGAAAGATTACAAGTTGGGTCTCACTAGGCCACAGGTGAAGCCTTCGCCAAGACATTTGATGGCAACAAAGATCGTATTGGCTCTATGGAAATCAAGGTCGACAAGGTTGTCATTGCAGCAGCTACAGGATTACCGAGAATAGGTCTAAAATGGTTTAAAACTACCGCTCCTAAGAATCTGGATTTCAGGGTCTACTTGAAAGATGGGTACAAGCACAAAGCATGGAAGAAAGGTATGCTCGTTTCATATCTAGACAAAGAGTGGCAATAATTATTAAAAGGCATTCAATTATACATTACAGCAGAGGGAAGATATGACAAATTGATGACGTATCACTTTAAACTCTTGGATCACTTCACAGGAAAGACCCCCATCAATTTGCCTTATCTCTTACACCACAGTTTGACTAAGGTATGAAGTAGAATTAGAGCTCAACCTTTGAGCATGAAATCTACTCTCTGTCACCTAGGCCTCATTAAATTGATTCTTCTGCAAGAATTGAAACAACTGGGGAGGAGCTGGGAGCACTTTCTGTTCTGGGAAGGTTTTGAAACTCAGAACCAGACAACAAATGAACAGATGGCTAGTGCAAGGAAGCAATCATCCCCTTGTAGCAGCTCAAGAAGAAGAAGGGCTTTATCAGGACCTTCAGAAGACAGATTGTCTGGACAAAAACCCCACAGGTCAAAAACAAAACTAAGTTTTGAGTAGGCAACAGAGCAGACTACACAGCAAAATTCAGGACATCCTACACAGCAGAGTACAAGGAAGAACATCCTTAATTTATCATACTCAGATTCAGAATCTGAACAGCAGCAAGACCAACACCCTGCCATTAAGAGTTCTGAGAAATCAGCCGAATGCACACAGAACTATGAAACTTTCAGTCAGATAGAGCAGGGAGATTCGTCAAAAAACCCTAAGCCAAACAAGTCTAAAAGGATCAAACATCTAAAGGAAGTAATTTCCCAGCAAGAAGTTTTGGAGCGGGTGATTAAAGACAGGTACAAGAAGTTATCAAATAACTTTGCCAAGACAAATGCTGCCTTTGAACGTTTGGCTAAGGAGAGTGTCCGAGAGCAGAAGAGAAAGACAAAACTTGTCAAAGAATGCAACAACCTGCGATGTCTTACCAAGTGCCTCAAAAGGCAGATCAGGGGGTTGAAGCAAAAGTTGAAGAAAAAACCTCATCCTGACCTCAAAGTCCTTGCTCAAGTTGCAGTCAATACGCAAGGTGAGAAATCGGATGGCTCTTGATTTTGGTTTAAAATCAATTTAGCAGATGAAAATGCTTTTTTTGCACTATCGGGACTTTCAACAGCGCCAGGCGACTATTTCATTACTCGTTAGCTATGGAAAGCAACAACTTTCAATAGCTAACCCGTGAAAATATCAAAAGGTTGCGCTGTTGAAAGCTGGGCAAGCAAATTTTGAGGCCATAAACGCAACAGTTTGTTTCAAACATATTTTGGAGATATGCCAATACATCAATAGACTGTTAAATTGCATGCCAGGAGTTCAACCTCAGGGATTCGAGGAATTTTGGTTACATATTCAAAACCATATCCTAAAACTCAGCCATAAATATCAAAGTATGGAAGAGTCATGCATAGGTGTCATGTTACTTCGCCACATTGCAGATGCTGGGAGCTGAAGGAAGCAGATAGCGATTTTTGCAAACTTAAGACAATTCGAATACTCAGTCTAGTTGATTGAAGACTTTAATTTCCAGATTGTTTAAATAGAATAGGACTGTTTTATTTAATAACAGATCCATGTTTTTAGGATCTGTGCAATTGCTTGTAAGGGCTACAAATGCCTATTTTGATATCAAACAAGGGTTCGATTTTGGATAGAGGAATTGGCGATTGTACTCAGACTTTTCATGTTAATACAGATCACAGGTTCCTTTCAATTTTGATTGTCAGCTTTCCATCTTTCTTCTGCATTGTTATCTGTGTTGTCAAGCTTTGAATGGTTGTTATCCCATTGTTTAGCTCATAACCTGATAATAAGTCTCTTGATTGTCTCTTAGACCCTACACTGTACTGGTTTAGTTACAATCTATTCTTCTCCCACTTAAAAGTTATCTGTTGATTAATCAATCTTTGAGAGCACTGTCTATTTGTTTATCATTTTGATGTTTGAATGCCATAAGCTGAATTGAGTTATCCCATTCATCCACATCTACAAAATACAAAAGCATTCATTTCTTAAGTTACCAAGCACCTTTGGTATACAACCACAAAGGGTTTCTTGGAGTGATAACACCACCCTACACTTGGATGGAGAAGCTCATGAGTGGTGGTAGCATGGGCTAGTGACATTAGGACATGCCATCATCACATCATATGTGGACTTCACACAGAGGTTGATGGACAAGTTTGAAAAGAAGGATCTCGATATCCACTTTAGGTACTTGGCGGAGTTGAGACATACCAAAACAACAAAGGTGTACATCAAAGAGTTCCATAGGATGTCAGTTATGGTCACAAACATATCTGAACAAAGGTTGGTGATTCTATTCATCGAGTGTTTAATCGAGCCCTTGAGAGGGCGGGTGAAAGCCTTCAGGCCAATCACACTACAAGATTCCATCATGAGGACCCAAGACAAGTATGACATAGTCCACAAGAAGGAACCAACAAAGCCTTTTATTTGAAAAAAGAGTAAGGAGACAAACCCTCTCTAGAAGACATGGATAGGGAAGGACATGATGGATGAGGAGACTCGAAGGGAGATGAGGAGGAAGAAGCTTTTCTATAGCTACAAAGAACCTTGGGATCTAGGTCACCAGTGTATGGTAAATGGTAAGGTACATTATATAGAGTTTCTCTCTTATGAGGAGGATGATGGTGAGAGTAAGACAACTCGTGCACAGGGTACTAGAAAAATCCCTCATGAGGTGGAGTCACCACACCTTGAGATTATAGAGCAAGCGCAGTTGCAGGAGGGTGTCAAGGGAGTGAGCATTGACACACTTTTAGGAGTCCCCGATTATTATACCTTCAATATAAAGTCATTTTGTAGGGACAAAGTGTTAGAACATTGATTGATGGTGGAGCCAGTCACAAATTCATCGATGTAGCGCTTGTCACTACGAGACACATTCCTATAGAGGACTTTGAGGGGTTCATCGGTGTAGTAGAAAATGTGTACAACATGAATTGTACTCATAGGATCAGAGGATTGGATGTGACATTGGGTAGCTATATGTTGACCAATGACTTATATATAGGGGATTTGTGAGACACCAATGTGGTATTGGGGGTCCAATGGTT
>JASDQU010815183.1:0-27408 GCA_032191745.1 Picea mariana
GGTTGAGTTTGAGGTTTCTTTCCCTTTTCTTTAGGTTTCTGAGTTTTGTCTTGGGCAATTGTTTTTCCTCTGGCTTGAATTCTACCTTGACCTCTTTGACCTTTCTTTCGGCTCAGCTTCTCTTTATCTTTTAGGGCTATCTGATAAGAATCTTCCACATTTCAGATGGTAATCATGCTTGTCTCATCTTGGATTTCATATCATAGACCATTCATGTACCTGGCAACTTTTTCATCATCGCTTCTCGATGACCTGCTCTGATGTTTATCTTATAGAATTATTCAATGTATTCTTTCACTGACATCAACTTTTGTCTCAAATTTTGCATTCTCTGAAACAGAGTGATTTGATAATCCTTGGGTATAAATTTGGCTTTCATCTTTGCAGCCATTCTATCCCATCTTTCAATTTTCTGCTTGCCCTTGCAGTGTCTGTTAGCCTGCAGTTCATCCCACCACAGTGTTGCATGCCCTTTATGTCTAGTAAAGGCATGTTTGACTTTCTTATCTTCCTCGACATCCTCGTAGTTGAAGTATTTTTCTAGAGCTCTAACCCAGTCTAGAAGCTCTTTAACATCTAAGTTTCCCTCATACATGGGAATCTCCATTTTTTCTCTGGCACCTATCCTTGCAACAACCATGAATAGGTGTTCGTCTGTAGCATCTTCGACTACAACTTCGTCTCCTTCGTTTCCAGCTTCATTTTCACTTTCAATCTCGCTGATATCCTCAGCGTTGACTGTGCACCTCTGTGATGTCTCCATAGCATCAAGTCTGGCACATAACTCTCACATTTCTCTTTCCACTTCTGGATCAGGCATTGGCCTATCTCTTCTTATTGGCAGCATGGCTGAAAAATTTTCTCTTTTCTCTCTACTATAGAAAGCAAATAATTTGTTCTGGGCTCTGATACCACACTAGCACAGACCTCCAGCCCTCGGGCCGAGATCCACTCAGGATCTTTTCCAAATCACGTGAAGGGTTAATTAAAACCTTTTTTGTCTAAGCCTTGAAAGATTTTAGGTTTTGTGAGTTGGAGGTTCTCGATGCTATGACACGGCCTTTACAATCGCCTAAATCCAAAACATCAACGAAGATTGACTCCTCCATGCGAAGAACACATGCCACTTATCACCCACATGTTTCGGCTTTCGAGACTTCGAGCGAACAACCAACAGTCGTTCCTCTTGCCTTATGATTCCCTAAATTCTGAAATGTTGGAATGCCAAAATGGGCTCAAAGTCCCATGGAATGCGTGATAAATGGCCTTTTGGGACTCCACGTACTGGAAGTTTGCGATCCTCGATCCCAACTCACTTGCCGTACCAATTCCCGAATTCTGAAATAGCGACCTTTTTTTGGGATTTCGCGTACCGGGAGTTTGAAACTCTCGGTTCTAAAAATCAGTTATCTCCTCTACTTCCCGAACCTCAGAAAGATGAAATGCCGAAATTCCACTCCGATGACACTTTGTGTTTTGTGACTTTAGGGTTTTTAATGGAAAGCACCCCGACTCCTTGTCATCAGGGTTTCCAAAATGCCAAACCCCGATATGCCGAAATGTTGATGTTTCACACCAAAGGCACGTCACATCTCGTGACTTCATGGTTTTCAATGCCAAGGGTCCCGATCCTTTGTCAACAGAATTTTCGGTATGCCGAACTCTGAAATACCAAAATTCTGAAATTCCACTGCTGATAATCCCTTTCACGATTCAGGTTTTAGAGTGACCAAGGATTTTGGTCTGTACTTTGAACTTACGGATCCTGAATTTCCAAAATGATCTAATGACTCAAACTTATAACGATCAATGGTCCACATTGATTCTTGATGTCAAGGTAGCAGATTCGTCCAACTCCTAACCACCTCGCAGCTCCTCTGGATCCTATGGTCCTCGCTATTTCACGAGTTCGCCACGGAGAATTATGACCACCAGATGCACTCCTCAATGACTCATGTCCAAACAGCTCGGTGTTCTCCCTTCTGAACTTGAATTCTATGAGACGATTTTGGCCTGTGTCTCCCTTTGAACACTTCAAAGGTTAAATCCCTCCCGAGATTTCACTTATAAACTCAAGCTTCCAAAAGGATCCCTTCTCACACTCCTTGCGGCAAACCTTCAAATAACCTTCAGTTATTTGGATCTTCGACCCTGTGCACTCCTTACAACAATGGTCCTTCAACCTTCCTTCTGTATTTATAAAATCTAAGGCTTCAACTGGCCTGCGCACACCTTGCACGGCTCTATGCTCCACTTCCACTTCAGCTGGTATGAGAACAACGATATCTCTCATAAGCTTTCTGAGATAAAACTCAGAACCTCATCAATGCACACCTTGCGGACGTTCACTACACTCCTTGTAGGAATTCTCAGGAATATAAACAATTGAAACTCATTCTTCTCCTCTCTCAGACTTCATACATTCAACATGAAATCATACACATAAAACAACATTGAAACAAATGCATAACAGAGAAACAAATCAACTGTAAACATACCATTCAACAAATGTAAACAATAAGCATCATAACACCATGAAAGTTGAGTCAAAAATTCATATATTAAATCAAGTGCTCTTATACATGGGTTCTTCTCTAGAGTTCTCTACTACAACTCTACAACTTATGAAATCCGAATAAACATCAAAAGTTACAATAATACAAGGGTGAGGGTGTCTATATCCGTTTTCCCTCCTACACTTCTAAAACTTTCTAATCTAACATTCATATCTACCTACTTTACATTAACAGACGTAAATGCTTAATACATCTAGCAGATGAGAGTAATCTCTCCAAATCTGTTCATATCTCCAAGACATAAATGTAAGTACGCCTTTTACTAGCTATTACATTAATGCTTCAAATTTCAAAATTTAAAACGTTTTCATAAAAACGTGCTCCTTTTTTCCATCTGCGCATCTAGCTATTCCTTTGGCTAGGCGGGTTCTTCGGCTTTGGCTTTGTATGATGCTCCTGCATCAAGGACCATTGATATTTTATCTTCTTTGGGACTTCTCCTGCTTGCCTATTTGGATTAAGTAAGTTATTAATGGTTTAAAAATCATCGAATCCCCAAAGCACCTGGTTCTCGACCCTTGGTCATATGAAGGTTTAACTTTAAATATTTTTTTTGATAAAAAGGAAGCTCTCGAGCACCTGGTTTTCGCCATTAAAGAGTTAAAATCGATAAATAATTCATCTCAGAGCTCTAAATCTATAAGATGTTGTGCTCGGATAGTCAGATCCAACAAGATCGATACTAGGAAACAAGAAATTTCCTATAGATCGAATTTTATAAAACAAATGGGCTAGTGCTCAAACTTCATTGGTGTGTTTTGACCCTCGAGGACATAGTTTTACATGAAGTAAACATGAATAGTACCTATTTGATTTCATCAAGTGATATCAAAGGTGTTTCTTTATCCCTCATAAAAAGAATGAACAATACTAACACCTTGTTTTCTATTTTGATTTTTTTTTACAAAAATGGCCACCTCTAAGTATTTAGGACCAACAAAAGGGCCAATTATTCTTGGAAAGAACTGTGAAATTTGGTCTCTCAGAATGACATCCTTATTACAAGCACATGAGTGTTGGGATCTAGTGGATCTTGGCTATGTGGAACCAGATCTAAGAGATCTAGCTGCCATGAACAATCAAAAAAGAACTGCTAAGGAAGAACATAGGAAAAGAGAGAATAAGGCCAAGTTATGGATTCAAAACTAAGTGGATGGTTCGATTTTCTCAAAAATCACAGGTGTTATTACCTCAAAACAGGCCTGGGACATTCTCAGTACAAACTACCAGGTAAATTATAAGGTCAAAACAATCAAGCTGCAGACCTTGAGAACACATTTTGAGACTTTAAAAATGACAATGTCTGAAAATGTTGATCAATTTATGACGAGAGTCATGGGAATCGTAAACCAAATTAGGTTGACTAGTGAATCCATCCCTGATTAATGGATTGTTGAGAAAGTCCTCAGAAGTCTTCCAAATAAATTTGAGATGGTTGTTACATCCATCCTTGAATCCAAGCATCTATCAAATTTTTCAATAGATGAACTCATGCGTTCTCTGCTGTCACATGAGACCAGACTACATTTAGAAGATGATTCAATAACCAATGCCTTCAAGACACAATTATCTTTCAATAGAGGGAGAGTCAGAGGCATAATTCATAGAGCAAGAGGGATAAGACCAAGAAACCATCACTCAAGTGAAGGTCACACACATCAAAATCAGAATCAGAATTTCCATCCTCAAAGAGGCAGAGGGAGGAGATCAAATGGAAAAGCAAGCATACAATGCTATTACTGCAAAAACTATGGGAAATATGAATATGAATGTAGGAAGAAGCAAGCAGATCAACACTCAAGCAAAGCACATGTCTCAAATCATGAAGGAGACACCTCAGATGGGATGTTTCTCTCATGTCACAAAACTGAAGAACACCACAAGGACCTCTGGTTGTTGGATAATGGATGCAACAATCACATGACATGTAACAAAGATTTAGATTTACTTTCTTGCATTGATTCTTCTACTTCATCTGACATTACACTTGGATATGACTCTTTAGTCAAAGTTCAAGGCAAAGGAACAATACCTATTCTCACTAAAAAAGATGTAAAGAAATACATAATCGATTTCTATCACGTTCTAGATTTGAAACATCATATGTTAAGTGTAGGAAAACTAGTTGAAAATGGATATAAGGTACTTTTTGAAGGAGCATCATGTAGGATATATGAAAAACATCAAAACAAAAAATTGATTTATGAAATCCACATGACTAGGAATAGATTGTTTCCCCTGACTCTTAAGACTACAAATCTGACCCAATCTTATGCACAAAGTGCATCCACCCCCAATGAAACTGTTGGGGTTTAATATATGCACTATTAATTCCCAAATTTAATTATCAGCGAGGGCTCGTAAGCTTCGAGGTGCAGGCGCAGGAAACATGGGATCATAGGCTAGTCTAGTCTAATCTAAAGCCAACAAAACAATATTCAAACCCACACTACAACAATTTAACACTAAGGATTCATCACTCATATGTAGGAATAACTTAGTACTATAAAGGCTTAGATCACAGTCTTTCATGCACTCTGGGTGATGTTCATGTGATTAATCATGGGTAGCTTACTTAAGTTTTATGTCCTTCAATGATTTTTTCCTATAATGGATCCACACTGAAATGCAATAAAAGAAACAAGCAAACAAAAATGAGTTCAAATTCAACGAAATCAGAAACTAATGCAAACTGGCACCAAGATCTAAAACAAGTCAAAAATCCTTACTAAAAACTTATTCTCAAAATCCAAGCATTTTAATCCTTATCATATTGTATTCAAAATCAACCAAAACATCAAACCATAAAACATAGAAATGACTATTCTCATTTAAATCCACTTAGTACTCAAGCTTTTCACAAAACAAATGGAATCACCCAAAATACTTTTTCCATCACTCATCCATTTACAGTAAAATTCCAAAAACTCAATTTCAAATATTGTTGGTTGTTGAATTCATGCTCAACAAAGTATAATCAAAACCTTATTCTCAAACTCCTAATCGGTTCCAACTCAAGAATAATTTCATGTGTGTCAAGGATCAATGCTTTGTTTTATGAGTATGTTTTGAATAATATGTTTGCAGAATCCTTATTTTCAATATTCAGAACCTTTGGAGTTATATCAATATCATTCTTTGAAGATCCTATGATATGTATTTCTGTAAGAGTTCAAAATTGATTTCTATTTGTTTCTTCACATAAAATTTAATCTTTTAGATTGCATTCAAATCCTCTAATTAAAATACATTCCCATAACATTTATCATTCCAACGGTGTAATTGGAAACATTGAATCGAACCGGATTGTTTGCAAAACAACAAATGATGGTCTATGTTTACACTTCAATGAATAAGAGTTTGTGGCTCTGTTTTATTAATTTGATTCACCTTGAAATCATTAAACTTGAATCAGAGATCACATGTGTTTTATGGTTATGTCATGCAAGGAATAAAATCAATTTCTTACCACACAAGGCATCTATAGCATATCTGTCACACTAAGAAGAATCAAAGTCTGAGCTAACCAATAAATAAAATTAACATAAATCAATTAACAAACTGAATATAACATTAACCATCAACCAATCTATGGATCAACAAACAATGCAACAAAAATCTCTCACACAGAGATAGACAAACATATACATAACAATGAATTAAACAAATCTAAAAAATATATATAAATGAGCAACACATTACCAATCTTGAGGGGCCCTCCCAAGCTGGCAATTGCTGCTAGAGATATTTCATATGAAAACCCAATGATCCACCACAAATCTTAAATCAGTCATCTTTCATCAATTGAAATTCAAGCCCAAATTACAACATTGGCATCATAACTATTTTCCTCTATTACATGAACCTTCATTACAAAAGAATGATCATAATGACAATTGGATTCCTCATAGACCTATGAGGATTATTTATACATTAAATCCATGGAGGAATTGATAAAACCAAATCCCAATGCTCAGATTTCAACTATTTCATTTTTAGATAAAATCCTAAAAAATATGGGTTTTATTGCAATTTGGGAAGATTTGAGTTATGCCCCCACCCATATCTTCCAAACCAATTATAATTTTGAAAAACTGCTTGAGATTTACTCAATTTTCCATATTCTAGACAAAACCCATTTCCTAGAATTTCTAGATGTAATTCCACCTGCACGAAAATCGAGGTGCATGTTGGCAATTTGAGATTTTTTCTAAATTTTGCATAATCATTCCCCCTAAGATGGAGGTTTACACGTGTTATATGAGTGCATTATTCCTCACTTTTCCACATGTAAACGTGGCTCTGGACAAAACCCATGTACCCGATTTTCCTCTAGAGACTTTCCAAAATTTCAAATTATTTCTAGTACCAGATTGTTGTTGATGCTGGTACTGGATGACGTGGAGCATTCTGGGACCAAATGGTTTCTGGAACATTCTATTACTAGATGTGTTAAATTTTGAGTACCCGATGATATGGAGTGTGGGTACCAGATGACATGGAGTGTGAGAACCGGATGACTTGTAGAACCTTCTGGTATCGGATGACTTGGAGTACCGGATGAGCGTAGTATTGATACCAGAGGAAATGAGTATTGGATGACATGGAGTATGGGTACCATATGACTGTGCAAGTACCAGTTGACTGTAGAACCTTCTGGTAGAATATGACTTGGAGTATCGGATGACCTGCAATGTGGGTACCAGAACAAGAACAGTACTTGTATTGGAACGTCGATAGTGCATATACTGGAACCTGAACAATACAGAAGATGTTGCTTGGACATATAAACATATGATTAAACCATCATCAACAAAACTCTATGATTAAACCATCATCTACAAAACTATTGTATAATCATCCTTTTAATCACTAAAAATATGGAAAATTATGTATTAACCAGATAGGATGAATAGCAAGAGATAATGGAGGTTTATGGTGTAATTAGGGATATGTTAGTGACAAAATGTGGGGAGAAGGTGTAATGATAAGTGTATTTGTATGGCAGAAAATATGACAAAACTGGAGCTCAACACACCCCCAAACCCAAGGATTTGCATGTCCTCATGCAAACAAGGTGAAGAACTTATGATACTCTACTTATAGATTTATGTGACATTATTTCTTTTATGTAGGTGTTAGTTCTTGTGGAAGGACACTTTGGAAACTACCATAGATTGATTTCAAACAGAGGAACAAAATTATCATAAAAATGGAGGACAAGAAGTGGATGAGGTATCAAAGTGATGGTGAATGATGTGCATATGGAGAATGGTTTATAAAATATTGGTGATGGTGGCCGTATGAACTTGGACATCAATTTTAAGACCAATATTTACTTTGTGGTTCTTTGCTTGGATAGGCAACAATGAATTCATCATCTTTGACATGAATTAAGAATGCTTTATGATGTACGGAGAGAAGACATTATAGATGTTGCTTTGTATTTGTATACCACATATTTCATTTTCATTACTTAGTCTTATCATCAGAGTATATTGTTCATTACAACAAGTGGAGTGAATATGGAGGGTTTACTAAGTAGTTGTTATAATGCATAGTGGAGTGTGCAGTGGGTAATAGTGGTTATGCATCATGTTTTCCAAGTTCTTAGTAAATTAAAAAGATTTGTTCCAGTTTTACCTCAAGTTACCCTTGCTTTGAATTCTAATGCATGTTGAAGTGGAAACTATGTAGAACAGGACAAAATGTGTGCAAAATCATGATGTAGGCTGCTGAAATTTGAAGATGAAGTGGAGAAAAGTTGAGAACTGATGGATATCTAGGAGAGAGTTCATGAAAGTTGATCTACTGAGATTCCTTATGTCTCTCTCTCCTCCAAACCCATTGGTTTCCATGTCCTCATGCAAACTCTCATTAGCACATAAAATTTCTACAAGTTGAAAGTGGACTATGTGGAACCGATGCTTGTTGACTGAAGGAGAGAAATGAAGTATGCCAGAGCTAAGAGTTGTTGAAAATATCCTTCAAAAAGTACCCTCGAAAAAGATTTAAATATATGTACTATTAGTACAGAAACCTACTGGTTTATGTACCAGCAGTACCGGAAAAAAAAAAAATCTAAAAGAACTTAACCAATACTATTATTATGAGAGAAGAAATATACATTTATGCCATGCTTAAAGAAACAACCAAAAATTAAACTTTATTCATGCTTGTAAATTTGGAAATGAAATTTATTTTAAAATATTACAAGCATAAAGGAAATTCCTAAATTACTTATTACATATGATTTCATCAATCATTAACAGTTGTATGCTCAAGAAACCATGTAAATTATGATGGGGGATTTTTCCTCTTATCCTTAAACAAGATAACGAGGAGATACGTGGTCTTTAATAAATGAGAAACCGATAGGAAACCAGTCATCACTGTTTATTTTCTCAAAGAATCTTTGTCATTCAAGTGATATTGATAGAGTTCACATTTGAGTTTATTAGACTCCTACACTTATGGGCCCCACCTCTAGAACAATGACATCCTAGGTATGAATGACGGGGTCTTAATACCATCTTACAAACATTCTCAAATGGTAATTAGATGAGGT
This sequence comes from Picea mariana, assembly GCA_032191745.1. Lineage (NCBI taxonomy): Eukaryota > Viridiplantae > Streptophyta > Pinopsida > Pinales > Pinaceae > Picea > Picea mariana. The sequence goes on from JASDQU010815183.1 coordinate 9,145, forward strand.
TCATTATCCTTTTGTTCAACCATGCATGCTTCTTCTTAACGATTTACACAAGTATATTGTTCATACGGACAAATATAGATTAGGCATAATAAAAGACATCAAAATTAGAACCCATTGCCAACCAGCCTGTTTTGTACTCCGATGGGGTAATTTTGACATCTAAGAAATATCCTTCCCAGGAAGAATGCCCCATTGCCCATGAGCCTGTTCAGTACCTTGATGGGTTTGCCTAGTTATACCATAGGCCGGTACCCGCTGCCAGCAGACCTGTTCAGTATCCCGACAGGTTAGCCTCTTACAGCCATTTTCCATCAAAGGCTCTTGTCCCAATATTTACCCTTAATATAGAATTTATAGATTTCTTTCTCATGGGTGAATGGGGGAGCATCTTTGAAAACCCTTTTACAGGATGGGATGGTATTGAGTTGGAAGATATTTTATAGATTTCCCATAAAAGATTGTTCGTATGAAAAATAGACTTGTGTATCGAGATTAGTCGAAAGACATTTCATGGTCAAACTTACTTAATGTGTGGTGGATGAGGCCATGAGAAAATGACCTAAAGGTTCCTCTAGTCCCCAAGTTCATCTTCTCCATATAAGATCGTGTTCCCTCACAAGTAGAAGTTTCATTCACTCTCCTGCTACTATTTGATAAGAATGCTTGAATAACAAGTTCTGATATGAAACTAAGATGTACAAGTTACCTATGGGCATCATTAGGCAGACCTTAAATATTTTGTAAATCCCCATAATATTTTAAAGATTAGTCTTATGAGTAGTTGTTATTATTAATTGTCAGAAATCTATATGTAATAATAAGAAGAAATATATTAAGTTGTTTTGGTTTTTGATGTTAGATGACCAATATTATTTTCATCTCATTTTATTTATTTGAAAAGAAACATGAAAATATGTTGCATTTATTTAGAACTAGGTTAACTAACATGCAACTTTTACTCTATCCTACCTGAGAATAAGAAATTATATTTCAAATGTAAGAAAATTTTCAATGTAACCATGTGCATAACAGGTGTAGAAACACATTCATACTCAGGTTTGAAATATAAGCTTTAATGTATACCAGAATATGAAGAACCAATTGCTTTGATGATGATGTAGAGATTTGTTGAAGAAGAGAGTGGTGCTTTAGTATTGTTGTCGTCTGGAACCAATGTTCAATGTAATCTTGATGTTCTTGGTTCACTTCCTCATTTAGACCACTCCGCATGTCTCCCTCTATTATGCCACGCATATCATCTTCTTTTGGATGGTTTTTCTCTTGGATGCATACTGGATCTGGCGATATGCATGTCAAGAACTCCTCGATCTCAGGTTCTAATGGTGGCTCTCCATCGAATGTGGCCCATGATTTTTTAGTCTTTTATAGGTTGGAAAGAGTGATTACAAAAGGATTTTAGATCTTCTTGTGGATGTAGCTTGTGGAACTCTTCTTCTTCTATCACTTTCAGAGAGGCAGATAGGCTCTTGACTATTGTCAAGATTTTCTCTTCTTGAGAGGCAGAGATCCCAACTGTTGCTAGGATTTGAGAAAGTTTTTCCAAACTCTTGATCATCTTAGAGTTCTTGTTGTTGGTTGATGGGTCCTGTTTCACACATGGATTAGTGTAGAGGGGGGGTTCTTACAGTGCCCAAAAACTTTAAAACCCTAAAGAAATAAAAAGAAGCAAACTAAAAGTAAATGTAAGAAAACCAATTATATACTCGAAGTGCCACCATGATACTAGGACCCTGTTTTCACCAAGTTATCTGTTCACACAAGTTAGCTTCTCTTCTCATATATATAAAAAATGGCTAATGCTAATAAAACACAAATTATAACTATTAAAAGGAAGAGGAAAACCTAACTTTGGAGTAACCCCACCAAATTGGATGCATGGGCTCTTCCCTCACGTATTACCATCTTCTTTCCGCCCTTAGGTTGTCCTTAAAAGAACACCACACTTGCATGAAAAGAAACATAGTTGCATGAAAAGAACACTCAAGGCTTTGGATAAATAAAAGAAACCTACCTATGCTCTAATCCCTTTAGCACCTCCCCGACAACGACGCCAAAATGTTGGGGCTAAATATATGCACTATTAATTCCCACATTTAATTATCAACCGAGGCTCGTAAGCTTCGAGGTGCAGGCGCATGAAACTCAGGATCAGAGCCTAGTCTAGCTTAATCTAAACCCGACAAAACAATATTCAAACCAACACTGTAACAATTTAACACGAGATATTCATCACTCGGACGTAGGAATAACTTAGTGCTATAAAGGCTTAGATCATAGTCTTTTATGCACTCAGGGTGATGTTTATGTGATTAATTGTGGGTAGCTTAATTAAGTTTTCTATCCTTCAATGATTTTTTCCTATAATGGATCCACACTAAAATGCAATAAAAGAAACAAGCAAACATAAATGAGTTCAAATGACAATGAAATCAGAAACTAGTGCAAACTGGTACCAAGATCTAAAACAAGTCCACAATCCTTACTGAAAAACTTATTCTCAAAATCCAAACATTTTAATCCTTATCATATTGTCTTCAAAATCAACCAAAACATCAAACCATAAAACATAGGAATGACTATTCTCATTTAAATCCACTCAGTACTCAAGATTTTCAGAAAACAAATGGAATCACCCAAAATACTTTTTCCATCACTCATCCATTTACAGTAAAATTCCACAAACTCAATTTCAAAGATTGTTGGTTGTTGAATTCATGGTCAACAAAGTATAATCACAACCTTCTTCTCAAACTCCTAATCGGTTTCAACTCAAGATAATTTCATGTGTGTCAAGGATAAATGCTCTGTTTTATGAGTATGTTTTGAATAATATGTTTGCACAATCCTTATTTTCAATATTCAGAACCTTTGGAGTTATATCAATCATTCTTTGAAGATCCTATGATATGTATTTCTGTAAGAGTTCAAAATTGATTTTTGTTTGTTTCTTCAGATAAAATTTAATATTTCAGATTGCACTCAAATCCTCTAATTAAAAGGCATTCCCATAACATTTATAATTCCAATGGTGTAATTGGAAACATTGAATCGAACCAGATTGTTTGCAAAACAACAAATGATGGTCTATGTTTACACTTCAATGAATAAGAGTTTGTGGATCTGTTTTATTAATTTGATTCACCTTGAAATCCTTAAACTGGAATCAGAGATCACATGTGTTTTATGGTTATGTCATGCAAGGAATAAAATCAATTTCTTACCACACAAGGCATCTATAGCAGATTTGTCACACTAAGAAGAATCAAAGTCTGAGCTAACCAATAAATAAAATTAACATAAATCAATTAGCAAACTGAATATAACATTAACCATCAACCAATCTATGGATCAACTAACAATGCAACAAAAAAATGTCTCAAACAGAGATAAACTAACATATATATAACAATGAATTAAACAAATTTAACAAACAAATATAAATGAGAAGAGCATTACCAATCTTGATGGGCTCTCCCAAGCTGGCAATTGCTTCTAGAGATACTTCAGATAAAAACCCAACGATCCACCACAAATCTGAAATCAATCATCTTTCATCAATTGAAATTCAAGCTCAAATTACAACATTGACATCATAACTCTTGTCCTCTATTACATGAACCTTCATTACAAAAGAATGATCATAATGACAATTGGAATTATCATAGCCCTATGAGGCTTATTTATACATTAAATCCGTGGAAGAATGCATGAAATCGAATCACAATGCTCAGATTTCAACTATTTTTTTTTTATATAAAATCCTCAAAAAATTGGGTTTTATTGCAATTTGGGTAGATTCGAGTTAGGCCTCCACCCATATCTTCCAAAACAATTCTAATTTTGAAAAATTGTCCATGTTGTACTCAATTTTCCATATTCCAGACAAAACCCATTTCGTATAATTTCTAGATCTGATGTCGCCTGCACGAAAATCGAGGCACAAGTTGGGATTTTGAGATTTTTGCTAATTTTGCAGAATCATTCCCCCTGAGCTGGAGGTCCACACCTGTGATATGGGTGAATTATTTCTCACTTGTTTGCATGTAAACATGGCTCTGGACAAAACCCATGTACTCGATTTTCCTCTAGAAACTTTTTAAAATTTCGAATTATTTCTAGTACCAGATTGTTGTTGATGTTGGTACCGGATGACTTGGAGCATTCTTGTACCAGATGGTTTCTAGAACATTCTAGTACTGGATTTTTTGAGTTGAGAGTACCTGATGATATGGAGTTTGAGCACCGTATGACATGGAGTGTGGGTACCGGTTGACATGGAGTGTGAGTATCAGATGACTTGTAGAACCTTCTGGTACTAGATGACTTGGAGTATCGGATGAGCGCAGTATTGGTACCGGACGAAATGAGTACTGGATGAAATGGAGTATGGGTACCATATGACATGGAGTATGGGTACCATATGACTGTGTAGGTACTGGTTGACTGTAGAACCTTCTAGTACTAAATGACTTGGAGTACCGGATGACCTACAATGCGGGTACCGAAAAAAGAACGGTACATGTATCGGAACATGGATAGTGCATCTACCGGAACCTAAAAAATACAAAATATGTTTCTTGGACATATAAACATAGGATTAAACCATCATCAACAAAACTATTGTATAATCATCATTTTAATCACTAAAAATGTGGAAAATTGTGTATTAACCACATAGGATGAATAACAAGAAATAATGGAGGTTTATGGTGTAATTAGGGATATATTAGTGACAAAATGTGGGGAGAAGGTGTAATGATAAGTGTATTTGTATGGCGTAAAATATGACAAAACTGGATCTCAACAGAAATTATGATTTGGCATGCAATGTTTGGACATCTACCCTTTCAGAGTCTAAGCCTCCTGCAGAAGCACTCCATGGTCAAAGGTCTACCTATATTCAAAGAGAAAAATACCCCATGTGAGTCTTTCATTCTTGGAAATCATAAGAGAACTAGCTTTTCACAACCCTCCACTCAATTCAAACAACACTTAAGTTGGTTCACACTGAACTATGTGGACCAATGCAAACAAAGTCAATAGGTGGTAGCTTTTATTTTCTAATATTTATTGATGATTTTAGCAGGAAATATAGATTTATTTCCTCAGACACAAGTTTGAAACCTTTGCAAAGTTCAAGGATTTCAAGGCTGAAGCTGAAAAATAGAGTGGGAAATATGTGAAGATTCTTAGGTCAGATGGAGGAGGAGAATATTGTTCAACAAAATTTGAAAATTTCTACAAATCACAAGGCATAATCATGCAAACCATAGCCAGGTATATGCCACAGTAACATGGAGTGGCTAAAAGTGAAAATCAGACTATAATGAACATGGAAATAAGCCTTCTCAAAGAGAAATGTCTGTCCAATTTATTTTGGGCTGAAGCTGTAACATGCTCAATTTATCTCCTGAATAGATCCTCAACCACTAGTGTCAACATGAAGGTCCCTCAAGAAGAATGGAGTGGGACAAAACTGAATGTTGCTCATCTTAGGACCTTTGGATGCATTGCATTCGCTCACATACATTTTGAATTGGGAAATAAACTTGATGATCTAAGTGAGAAATGCATTTTTGTTGGCTACTGTGAGACATCCAAGTCCTACATACTCTACAATTCGATTTCAAAGAAAGTCATTCTCAGCAGAGATGTCCAATTTCTTGAAAATCAGTTCTGGAGTGAGTCTGAAAATCACCCTACGGACAATCAAAATTTATGAAAGTTTTCAAGACAAGTCTTCCTCAAGCAAAAATTCATCCTCTGAACTTCAAAATCCATGAACTTGAAGCATGAGAGATATCCATCAGCAGTTGGATGTTATTTATTAATGTCATGTCAACCTACATATTTTAAAGAGGCAGCTAAAGAGCCACATTGGGTTCAAGCCATGAACCAAGAAATTGACTCTATTGAGAAGAACAAGACATGGGATCTTGTTGATCTGTCCAAACATAAGACAAGTATTGGTGTCAAGTGGGTTTACAAAACTAAACTCAATGAAAATGGGTAGATTGAAAAACACAAAGCAAGACTTGTTGCCAATGGATTCTCACAACAACCAGGCATTGATTATGGTGAAACTTTTGGTCCAATAGAAAGGTTGGACACTATAAGGACTCCCTTATCCATACAATCTCAACATAAATGGAAAGTATACTAGATGGATGTCAAGTTGGCCTTCTTGAATGGTGTCTTAGAAGAAGAAGACTATGTGGATCAACAACCTGGATTTGAAGCCAAAGAGCATCCAGGCAAAGTGTATCGGTTGAAGACATCCTTGTATGTCTTAAAGCAAGATCCAAGATCTTGGTACAATAGAATTGATACTTACTTGATCGAGAGTGGTTTTAGAAGAAGCTAAAATGAGCCAACTCTATACACCAAAACAGATCAGCGATGTATTATGATTATCTATCTTTATGTTGATGACATGATATATACTGGAAATCTTGTTGCATTTGAGTTTGAGATGAGAGATCTTGGCATAATGAAATATTTTTGGGGGATTGAGGTTGACCAATCAACCAATGGGATTTTTTTCTGTCAACAAAATTATGCAACATACATCATCAAAATATTCTGCATGGAAGACTGCAATCCAACAGAAACTCCTATACCCCAAGGCATAAAATTGAGCAAGCAAGATGAAGGCCCTACAATGGATTCTAATTGGTACAAAATTTTAGTAGGCAGTCTATTGTATCTTACATCAACTAGGCCTGATATTATGTATGCAGTTGACCAACTTTGTTTCCATGTTCATGGAATCTCCCAAATATTCTCATTGGAAGATGGCAAAAAGGATTGTGAGATATGTTGGCTTGCACTCTCAATTTTGGTTTATGGTACACTCAGTCTGCAGATAATCATCTTTCTGGTTACACTGACAATGATATTGTAGGAAACCTAGATGACTGGAAAACAACCTCAAGGTATGCTTTTCACCTGGACACAAATATGATTTCTTACGTATCAAAGAAGCAACCCATTGTATCAATATCTTCTGCATAGGCAAAGTATGTTGCTGATACCTCAACTTCCTGTCAAGTCGTGTGGCTATGAAGACTATTAAATGACATGTCACATATAGAAAAGGAGCCAACCCCTCTCTTATGTGACAATACTTCAACAATTTGTTTATTAAAAAACCATGTTTTTCATAAGAAAAGAAAACACATTGACACTCACTTTCACTTCATACACGAGCTAGTCAATAATTGTGAATTCACTCTTCAATTTTGTGGATCACAAGACCATCTCACAAAAATATTTACAAAGCCATTGGGAAAACCCATTTTTTATTTTCAGAGACAACATTTGGGCATTATCAGTGTAACTATTGAGTTTAAGAGGGAGTGCTAGTTATAACCTCAACACTGTTTGACTGTTTGCACAATTTCTTGTTTTGTCATTTTTTGGGTGAGAGAAAAAAAATCCATGAGTGAGTTTGAATGTATAAACATCATCCATTAATAATCAATGTGACAACCCAACTAAAATATCCACCCAACATCCTATTATCTATCATTTACCACACCAATGATATCAATTTCTTTTAGAATACTTTTATTTTTTCTTTTAATTTTCCCATGTGATTGCAATAGAAACATCCATCAACATTTTCACATCAATTATTTCTATTTTTTTTATACTTGTTTCCTCATGTGATTGCAATGGAAACATTCATCAACATTGTCACACCAATGATATCTATTTCTGTGTGGATGATATCGCCACAATTGTAGGAAGAGATCCTATTACTGGTGCTCAACTCCCAGAGATGTGCCACGTCGTCCTTGCCACCGCTGGCGCAGAGACTTCCATCGGGGAAAATGGAGATGGCGTTGACATAGCCCCGGTGTTCATTAAAGCTGTAGACGATCTTGTAGTTGGTGATGTTCCAGACCTTGACGGTGCGGTCCCAGGAGCCCAAGACGACGATTGGGCTTTCTGCAACAAGTGAGAATCGAATAGAGATCACCCCGTCGGTGTGCGCCTCGGCGTCCTGGATGGTGTACTTGCATTCCCTGAGCACGGCTTGATGGTGCGGCCGCGGGACCCTGGCACGATATGGCGCTTGTCCGAGGAGAAGGAGACACTGAGCACGTCCTTGGCGTGGCCCACAAATCTCCGGCTGGTGGTGTCAGTTTTCGGGTCCCAGAGTCGAAGCGTATGGTCCCACGACCCTGACAATGCATACTACCCATCCTCTGACATGCCCACGTCCTGGACGAAGTGGTTGTGCCCCATGATACGACGCCTCGCGTGCCTGAAGTCACCGTCCTCCCTCGTGATCTTCAACAGGATCAGCGAGCGGTCGCGGAAGCGGTGTCAGTGTTGTCCATGAGCGGGGCTGTGGCTATCCACCATGCAGCAGCCCAATCATTGGGAGGCTGAGGCAATGTATATGTGATGGATGTGAGACCAAATACATTGCAACGACCTCCCAATGATTAGGGTGCTGCATGGTGGATAGCCACAACTATGAGCGGGCAGGCTATGGCCGTCACCCAGTCAGAGTGGCCCTTCAGGGTGCCGCGGATGACGAGCGCATTGGTCGTCATTTTTCTTGATTCCCAACACAGACTAAACGAAAGGAATTGGCGTTCCTTCCTTCGACCTTGGGCTGCCGTGGCCTACGGAGGAGTTTCGAAAGGAATTGGTGTTCCTTCCTTCGACCTTGGGCACTTCTAATGTATGTTGTCGCGGCCTATGAGGGAGTTCGAATCAAAACTCCAAGGTAATTACGGGTCGAGCAGTTATCCATATTTATACTCTCCTATAATATCCATATAGATATTTAAAACAATAATTTATAAGAAATAAATATATAAAAAATAAATATATAAAAAATAATTTTAATTTTCATATATTTGTAATTTTAAGTTGCTTTCAAAATTATTGATATCCTCTATAATGTCGACTTAACATCTCATCCAACATCATGGGAATCATTTATGTTCTTATCAAATGATTTTTTATTTTTTTGTTATTATTTTAAACATGGTAGTTATTTTTAAACATGGTAGAAATAATTTCAATTTTCATATATTTATAGTTTTGTTTAGTAAATAATTTTATATATATATATATATATATAGATACGCTCGCATGAATTTGATTGGAAAAAAGTGGCAATTGAGTAAACAAGAACGTGCACACATATTTTTGATATGAGTTCAACAAACTTCGAACTGCCACCCACGATGCCACTTCATCTCCTCAAAAATAACATGCACGTGTTATTAATAACGTGCATGAGTTATTAAGAATGCACACATGTTCTTAGTGTCACATCATCTCAGGAATGCACACACGCTCTCAAAGCAAACATGTTCTTAGTGTCACATCATCTCAGGAATGCACACACGCTCTCAAAATGTGGATGCATTTCTTTTGGGCTCAATTAAAAGGTCATGTGGCCCATTTTTTTACCCATTCGACCGACTGTGCCGTGCATTTGAGAACTTTTTGAATGAAATGAAACCTTAGGATTTGTTGACTAGGTGTCCACACAATACTACCGTCATCTCTAAAGTATTCTAGGTATTTATTCACATGCAATTTCATGTTTCTTTTTAATTTTCTAAAGTATTTAATTTTATGTTTTTTTTAATTTTCTAGGTTAATTTAAAAAAGGAAACTAATTTATATAAATTCTATTATTAAATTGCAGTATAATAATTAACATAGAATCTAGAGAAAACCAAAACTCAATAAAACCACATGAATGCACACCAAACCCCAATCCACAACCAACAAATATAAACATGGAAATTGATGAAGGGTTGAGTTGTCTTAGATCTATTGTCCAAGACTTACATAGTACTAGAGAGCCCACTGGATTTTCATTAGTTACTTCCTTGGACACCATTGTATAGTTCATTGTAAGTGCCCAAGGGAAATAAACCAATATTTTTTATTACATGGCTAGGATGTTTGAATATTACATGAATAACATAGACAAAAATCAAGTGAGAGACTTGAACATTACAAAACAATAATTGATGTCACTTTTCATTGATCTTAGAACTAGATTATAACCACGAGTCACAAAGAGACAAATTTGTATGGATTGGTGCATCCACCAAAAATTTAAGGATAGTTGGATGGATAGGTGGTTTATGGTATTTAAAAAACCTCCACACATTAATAGGGATCAAGTGATTCTATATTTCCTTAGGAATTTATGGGATAGTTTATTTTGAGTCACCATGTCAACTACTTTGACATTGGTGAATTCTAGAAGGTGGGTCGTGGGTCTGCACAAGACAGAGAAAAGGTTAGGTGTGATCTAATGTTAGGTCATCGTCCTATTAGGAGAAGGTCCAAACCCCCTACTCAACATCCTCCCATCGTGAAAGGAATCACCCAAACACAATTATCATTATCAACTTTGACTCATAGCTTGGTCTGTCACGGTAATTTTGTGGCATTATCTCGGCAGGTGGAACCTTCATGTGATGTTCAAAGAGGGCATAGACCTTCAAGGCCTAGAGTAGAGTACAGTTGGGAGAGAGCACATGTATATTAGATGTTCATGTAGTCACCCTCATAGATGCTCAAGTTACAGGTATATTTTTTATGAGATGGTGGAAGCTAGTAGATAGGAGAGTTTCATGGAGGAAGTTAGTATCTTGACCATCTTTGTGTTCTTCATTGATTATATATATAGTTTTTTGTGTGTATTTGTTTCCATATATTATTATATGATGTTTGTATTTGTTGTGCTCTAATAGCATACCCTCCACGCTGATAAATGCATCTGTGTCGACTTCCACCATTGATGCAACAATAGAGGCATCCTGCACGTTTGGTGTATGTGTTGCCTTTGATAAATTCACCACAATGGTTTTCTTATTCTCTAACATCCTGAAATATGTTATTATTGTGTTTTTATAGGTTTTGGTACCATACGGTGATGAACCATGTCCACCTGAGATGGACAACTCACCCGCTTCACATTTTTCATGTGTTGATTTAAATCTTGTTTAAATGTGAAATTTATTATATTGTTTTTGTTTAATTTTACATTTTTGTATCAATAAAAATATTATAAATATGTATGTGGGTTGCTTCATCAATTTCTAGGTCGCATGTTGGTGCAAACCCCCCTCCTCTCCAAGGGCTGCGCGACCTCCCTATATTAGTATCTTCTCAATACTGAACTAAAAAAGTCTTCAATTCCCTGCTGGAACCTCTCACAAACAATCCACGGGTCTATTTGTGAAAATTCTGCCTGCATGAACAAATACCAGGCGGAAGCTTCCTCCAAGTGACCACTACCCATGACCACATGCCTATGCAAAAGGAGAGTCACAATTTTTCATATCGGGGCTTTACGAATGAGTCAACCATGACTCTCCAACTATGGAGCTCCGAAAATGGATAATGTTCCTTAGCTCTTTCTTTGTCCTCCTTCCATGTGATCGTTAAACATGACCAGGGGCCCAAATCTCAAGAGCGTCGAAATTTCATGTATCACGAGTTCTCGCTACTTCCACCTTTGACCTTTCCCTCCTGCGATTCAGCGAAATGTTGGTCTCTCGCAACACGTCCCTCCAAATGGACGACCCTGATGATGTCGAGATAGGCAATGACTATGATCTTTCCGCGCGTTTTCACTTCATGAAATCTTGCGACTCTACTCTTTGACTTCTTCACTCTACGAGTTAGCGAAAATATGACCCTTCGCCATGATCCCTCGTTGACAACGGATGGTCCCGATGGTTTCGAAATGAACAACGACTATGTTCTTTTCGTGAGTTCGCATTTCACGAATTCTCACAAATTGCTCTTTGACTTCTTCAAGTTGTGATTCAACGAAATGCTGAGCACTCACCATGCATCCCTTTTGATGGGTGGTCCCGATGATTTCGAAACTTGTCTCGTGCACCTTCCTCTGGATCCAAGGATTGTTGGACCACGTGCTTAGATATGACGACCCAAAACTGATCTTCTCATGTGCTCGTTCCTCATTGTCTGGACGTGGGTTCCAATGCTCCAGATATCTCCTCTACAACTTATCTAATGGCTGCCAATGCTCCTCCTCCTGAGCTTCATCACCTCTCTTCCCAAACTTGGAATATTTTGATACTTCGAAGGTATCGACCTTCGATTGTCCTTCTGCGAGACTGTTCCTTTGGGTCTCGCCTTTCGCTCTCCCTCGTGAGCTTTGGTAATGGAATTCAGAATCGGCTCTGCACATACTTGTGGTTTGCATCTGGATTCATGCTACTCCTCCTGAGTTTCGAGACTTGAAATAAGTCCACTATTGCACACTCCTTGTGCGATTTCTGTTGAGCTTCTTGAATATGCTCAGTCTCTAAAGGACTCACCCCTCTTCTTCCTTTGAATACTTCTGGTGGCCCTCCTGACCTTTCAAACTGTAACACAAGTTTGTTTTGATACACACTCCTTGTGCTCAATATGCACTCTATGCATACAAAATTTCCCCGCTATCTCTTCTGATATTTTAAGTCGAAAGATACTTCTTCATACGCGCTCTTTGTGATCTGACTAGCCTTCCAATGGATGTCTTTCAAAAATTTGTATGAGTGTCAGCCTGGTGCACTCCTTGCATAGGTCTTCCTCCATAGTATTCAATAATTTTTTTTTCCTCCTTGAGATTCAATCGCTCGAACCTTGAAGGTCTTCGTCCCTTCCACTCCTCGAAGGGATATAAGTTCCCTCTTGGCAACTTGTGCTCAAGCACTCCTTGTTGAGCCAATAGAGTATTCAATAAATTTGTGAGTGTCTTCTCATGGACACTTCTCTCCTCTCAGAACTCGAAACAGAGTTCCTTCATGCACTCCTTGCACTTGGCCACAAAGAACCCAGACTGAAATAAAAATAACTTACAAATAGTAAATTTTGTCTATCCTAGCAGATAAAATCTAACATACATCTACAACATATACAAACATACACATATGGCATTCATTCAATTTCACAAATACACTCAGACAACTCCTATGTAGGAAAAACCAATGTTTTGTGTTAATATCAATGTCTATTTACAACTGTGTAGAAGAGCTCTGACTGCAACAGAGTCTCAGCTCCTCTCTCCCCTATTCTTCTCTAATATAATCTAATGTAAAACTCTCATCCTGATCCAAAAAAAATCTCTCTCTCTCTGGTTTTACAAAAGAGGGCTCTACTGAGATTATCCTCTCCACCACCTAAAGTGCTATCACCTTCTAAACTAAGACACCTTATCATATGACTCATTACATTAAACAGAGATCCAGACCAGACACGGATATGAACCTTGTTACAGTAGGTCATTTTAGCAAACCCATCCACACCTGTCAAAGGGAATGGCTTTGACATTCTACCAGCCTTACACATAAATTTACAGAATTTTATAATTCAAATTTTAAAAATGAGAGGGTCGATGCCTCTCCTTATATACAAATGCATGCTTACGTGTTGTTTTGTTGACACATCCATTGAGGTGGAAAGATGCTCCTCCATCATACTCCACTACTGTGAAAACTTCATGAGCTCCCTAGTTATGTTGAAATCCACTTGGATCCCAAAATTTATCTTGGAAATGTCTACCTACTCCTCTTCTTTGTTGTTGTTATTGCTTCTGCTTCTCCTTCTTCTTCTTCTTTCCTTTGTTTAGATTCTCCTTTCTAACCTCTTCTTGTGCTATCCTCAACATCAACTTCCTAATTTCTTCAATCAGCTTGTCCAACTGCTCCAGTGGCTGGCTCTTCTTATGCAGTCTTCTCTGTTGCACTTCCTCCTCTCCATACTTATTAATAGACATATCTAATTGATCTCCCACATTGTCTTCCTCCCCTGTAATACTAACTTTCCATTCTACTACAAATTTCAGTTATGTAGTTTCCTTACTAAATTGTTTCCCAACTTCTTCCTTTCACATATTGGTTTTTGTCAGCTCCAATATTGCTGGCATATCTCCATCTTATATCAGTTGTTCCTCTGGCTATAATTATGCTCCCTCTTCTGTTTCATGCTTCAGTACTGCAATCACCATATGTTCAGCTTCCTAGCTGAAATTTCTAATCAATTCTATCAAATGTTCGTCTCTTACGATCTGCATTACCATCTGCTGAAAACCATCTTCTAGTTATGGATTGTTCAACCAATCCTCCAACATATCCAACTCCTTCTCCCATGGAGTAAGCATATTATCTTCATGCTCTTCTTCTGCTAGGGAAAACATCAGTGTCTGCTCCACGTTCTCTTCTTTGACATTTTTTGTTGGCTGTCCTTCTTCTGCTGCACCTACAACACATGCATTGGCCCCAACTAGGCTGCTTGGTAGGAATATCTCAATTGCTCCTGTTATCAATCCAAGAAACTCCTTAGGGTTGTAGGCTAAGAATGCTTGGTAACTTAAGAAATTTAATAATCAAAGTATGTGTGGAACAATGGGATGACTGAGAAGGCTAAGAAAATGACAACTTGTTATGCATCTAAATAAACCAGTGCTTTGAGAGACCAGATATCAGTTACAGTAGATAAAAAGGTGTGAAGAATACCATTCCAGATAACCAAGTACAAGATATGTAGGGTCATACAAGACAGTAAAGAAACATATAATTCATATTCATGAGCTATACCAGAAGATAACAGTTCTGAATAACTAAGTTGAACAGAATTAAATAACAGAGTAGTGGAGTATATGAAAACACCGATATATAATAACCAAAGAAGACTGTGATTCATATAACATAATGGAGTCAAATTACATAGCCAAAGTTTCCATGATTGAACCCATTCTCAGACTGAAACCCTGGGCTTTACAGCCTTTACAAAGCAGTTTTAGATCCTAAAAACATGGATCAAATATTCTAAAAACAGATGGTCAAAAATAGATCCAAAATAATAGAAGTTGATCCTAAATTAAAATCAATCTCATATTCTTTAAAGAGTCTTCATATTTCTCGACCTCTGATGTGTGAAGATAGCCTTCTAAGGCTCATATATGTACTTTGATCATGATAGAATCAAATTTTCTATCTTTGGCAAAAACAACTGATTCTGTGCCCCAAAAATAGGTGTCTAATCTGAATTTGACACCTCTTCAAACATCTTTATTATCAAATTCGGATCTTGAATTTGATGTATAAATTCAATATGTATCTTTAGAAACTATTTTCAGTATGTTTGGTTTGAGAAAAATAAGATCTGGGTGATATTTCACCAAATCTGACCATCTCAGGTTTCACCAGCTAATTTGCCTTACAATCTGCTAGTTAGCTGGTGAAAGCTTTGCTTTTCACTAGCTAACTGGTTATAATTTATCCTTTTGCGCTAGTGAAAGTTCTATCTTGGTCAAAAAAGGAAATCTTCAAAATGATTATACTCTGCCTCCATGGTTGCCATCTGTTCCTTTAGAATTTGAACCAAATTCTTTATTTTCTTCTTCAATTTGCTCCATATAAATTGACAAAGAGTTTTTTGTTCATCTGTATTGATACTGTGACTTTCTTTACCTGTGTTCAGCTTCTAACACATTTATGATTTGATTTAGGTATTGACAGTGGATATCTTACAACTTGGTGTGAAACATCCGCTCCAAAGCTAATTTAAGAGAATTAATGTCAGCAGGGTCAATTAGGCACAAATAATCTTGTTTGAACCATTCAAACTACTCAATATCAATGCATCAAAGATAAGGATTTGTGGGAAACTCAGAGAAGAACAGAGATACATTGTTTTATATTATGTGCTCTAGAAACTAGTTGTGATGTTTTCCTTGCAAAATGCAACAGTTATAGGATGACTTCTACTTGGCATGTTGATCTGTAAAAACTTGAAGCTTTTGATTGAAGCATCATCCAGTTTAAAAAAAACCCTCACTACCCTGTCTGCACAAGCTGTTGCCAAACTTCGGCAATCTGATGTGAAACAAAGCCATGTGACTACATCATCATGTCCCTTCAGCGTATTCAGATCTAGAGGATGGTGACGTTGCCCCTTGTTAGCAATAGAAACATGAGACTTGGAGTGAAAATGAGATTTGTTGCTAGCATGGGTTGAAGGCTTAGAAGCTCTATTGTTATTGGTGATCTCTAGAGGCAATTAAGCCACTGTCATATTCACTTCATTGTGTTTTCTTCTCAGATAGAAAGTGGATAACAATGCTCCCGATAACCTACCAATAAGACCCAAAAGTAAAATGCCCATCAACGGAGATGCTAGTATTTCCATTGAAGAAGAAACCATTGCCAATAAGAATAATTCTCGCGCCAAATGATCTCTGGAAACCATTTAGAATCTAATAATCTATCAAACAAACTCTTGGGTATCCTTGCCAAGGGTTATCTCCGTCAATTTCCTGCGACCTGAAAGAAACGAAAACAAACAAATGATATGCAAACACACTTATGCGCCCTATTGTTTTCCTTCTTGCTCCCATGAAGAAGATGTGTTATTTCGTTGGCTGAGCACATGGCTTGATTGGTGGCTTGAGTTTTGACTAATAGTTGTTAGTGAAATAAGACTCACTATTTACAAAATTGACACCTACGCCAAACTTTACATGATACATTTGCAAAATCCAATAACCGACACTTGTTGATGAGGTGAATAGGATAGGAGCTCGTGATTTATGACTTGACTCAGTGCTGGGATTTATGTGATTTTGTAGCATGTCATAAGAATCGGGTTTGTGACTGTAGTTTGAATCGAGATTAGGCTTGAGGACTCGGCTTTGGCTTGCGGCCTTATATATGACTGTGCACTTTGACATTGTATTGAACGCACTTGATGTGCAGACCTGAACTTAGCATATATAAACCTATATATTTCTTTGTCCATAATATGGGATATAAAACATAAAAATAAAAGAATGATATATTTTTTATGTTTTATAATCTCTATAGCATAGACTAGAGAAAAATAAATGATATTTATTTGTATCTTGTATTGCAGGTCCGGAGGTATAGAAACAAAGGATTTGTGAGTAGAGTGATCAAACAGGAGCTTAATGAACACTATGAAGGTTAGGATACTAGCAAAGAGACTGAAGAAAATGATAAATCAGTTGAAGATTTATGGAAATACTCATCAAAATATCGGTGCGTTTTTTATCGCTAACACCTCCAATGATCAAAACACTCCTCTGATCCACCTCCTGGATGGTGAGAGTATATAACTTCTCATAATCTTCATTAACATGTTCTACAAACTTATATGAATCTTCACCTATCAAGACTCCTTGTTGATATGAACTCTCAGTTGAGTTCATGAGACTTTCAGACAGTCTCCCTTGATTCTCCTCGCCCACCTAGCAACCTGGAATTTCTTCTCCTTTTCTCTCCTGGCAATCTATTAGGTCTTCTAATGATCCCATCTCATTGTCCACCTGGAAATCTAAACTTTCATTACTGCTCCTCTAGAAGTATATGAGACCTTCCACTAATCTCTTTCCATTGCCCACTTGGCAACTTGAAAGTCCATTTCTTCCCTCTTGGCAGTTTATGAAATTCTCTGCTAATCTCATATCATTACCCACCTAGAAATATGATATCTCACTACTTCCCTTCTGGCAGTCTTTGAGATCATCCACTGATCTCTTATCCTCATCATCACTGATTCTTTTTTCAACTTCTCTTTCACAGATGCAAATCACTTTTAGTCTTGTGTTACTGAGGTTTCCAGCATGCCTCAGGCACCTTCTCAACATTTTTTGCTCCCTTCTGGCCATCAACTTCTGGATAGGGCATTCTACTTTCCTTTTCAAAGGCCATTCCTATGTCCAATGTACCTTTTCATCCTACTACATTTTTAATACTAGCCTCTCCATATTTTCTCCTAATTCTATGAGTTCTTTATCTATCTCAACTTAGTTTTTCTACTGGTGGTCCTTGTCTTGATCACCCCTATGGCCTTTAGTAGCCATTTTCACCCTCTAGTTTTCAACTCATCTGGATGTCCACCATTTACTGTACACCTTGCTAGAAATCATACTCTCCAAGGGTTGCACGACCTCCTGGTCTTAGGATATTCTCAATACTAAACTAAAACAGTCTCTGATTCCCTGCTGGAACCTCTTAGAAACAATCCATAGGTCTATTTGTGAAAATTCTGCCCGCATGAACAAACACTAGGCATAAGATTCCTCAAGGTGACCACTACCCGTGACCACACGCCTATGCAAATGGTGAGTCGCAATTTCACATATCGGGGCTTTACAAATGAGTCAACCCTGACTCCATAACTATCGATCTCCAAAAAGGGCTAACGTTCCTTAGATCC
>JASDQU010815184.1:1459-14731 GCA_032191745.1 Picea mariana
TATATATATATAGTTTTAAAGTTTACATTAGAATATATATAGTCAATTCATAGTTTTAAAGTTTACATTAGAATATATATAGTCAATTCATAGTTTTAAAGTTTACATTAAAATATATATAATCAATTCCTATATTCAATTTAATGTTCTGCACTTTGTCTAACCTAAATTAAGTAAGGACTAGCGACTAACTGCTTTGCAACTATTTCCCTTGTTTAATTAGTTTTTTTTTTTATTTCTTTTCATTAATTTTTTTTAACGTTATAAACTAATATTGTAGTATGATTATAAGTTTTGTTGCAATGCATCAATTTTTCTCTTAAAAATGACATATAAGACTTCTTTGTGCATATGTTTAACTTTGGAATATTGAATACTTAAAAGAAAAAATTGATATTTTTTAATTAGTTTTTTTTTTTTTCATTAATTTTTTTTAACATTATAAACTAATATTATAGTATGATTAGTGTTGGTTTTGGCATTTAGGATTTTAGATGAATAAAGCAGAATTTTATATTTTAAGACTATACAATTTTATGTATTTCAATGTTTTAGTTTTGGGCAAGATGAATTTTGTATAATTTCTTTTATGATTCTCTTGAAGTTGGATATTGGATATTGTAGGAGGTTGATCCAAAATTTACCAGACTTTATAATTTTAAGTATTCTAATGTTTTAGTTTTGAGCAAGATGAATCTTGTATAATTTTTCTTATGATTTTTTTGGAGTTGAAGATTGAAGAAGGTTTAAGCCAAGTTGAAGTTTACAAAGGTTCAATTTAGTAGGCTGTTTATTTTTATGCTCAACTATTTTAAGGAAGGAGATCTCATATGATTGAATTTAAGTAACTTCTTAAAAGTTCAAGAAATTATTCAATAGGTTATTTGAATTTGAGGAAAGTTCTTTAAATTTGATTGGTGAAAACTCTTGAAATTCAAGCAATCTTTCACAAAAAAAACCTAATGAAAGGCCTATCACTGACGAAAACCTAATTCCAATAAAAGGACACTACCAAAAACTCCTTCCTTATGAGCCATTTCAGGAACTGCCATCAAATTAAAGTAACCTCTTAAAATTTGAGGAAGGTTATTAAAATGATTGATAAGGAAGGAACCTCCAATGACTTTCCTCCCACCAAAAACAAGCCGTCTCTAGGGATACAATTCTCATTGGAGTGCTATCCTTGATAATGTCCCCTTTATAATAACAGAAATACCTCCAAAACTGTCGAACCATGTTTTTTTTTTTTTTTATAAATCTTTTTAGTAGAAGATTCTTCATGAACTTGAACATATTGATTTTACACACATTTCAATGAAAGAATAGTACATGTAC
This sequence comes from Picea mariana, assembly GCA_032191745.1. Taxonomy (NCBI): domain Eukaryota; kingdom Viridiplantae; phylum Streptophyta; class Pinopsida; order Pinales; family Pinaceae; genus Picea; species Picea mariana. The sequence goes on from JASDQU010815184.1 coordinate 2,795, forward strand.
GCACTTGAAATATTAAATAGAAAGTTTTCTCTTGTAGATTTATCATATTTGAATATGAAAAGTTTTGAAACCTCTTCTTCTACATATATATTTTCGATTCCATAAAATTTTATGATGTTTTTAAAATTAATACTTTTTACTAGAGTGGAAATAATTTATTATGTGAATTTTCATTAAACATGTGGTTATTCTTCTTCTAGTTTAATTCTTTTGAGGAAGAATGACATGTCATTTTTTTTATAAAATAACCTTAAAATTTAATAAAAATTAACATTTAAAGAAACATTCCCTTTTAAAAATGACATTTTTAATTTATGTTTTAAAGAATGCATGTGATATTCCCTTAGATTCCTTAAAGTATTTATTAGGCTTGGAAATTATCTCAATATTTAACGATAATGTTTAATTCCTTAATTTATTAGCTTTTTTACCCACCGATTGTAGCAACTCACTATTTGTGTTTGGCCACCATTAACCATATAGATTATGGTTAATAATGGTTGACCCACAACCCCATAAAACTCTTAATTGATTAAACCCCATTAGCTCTTAACCCTTACTCTTTGATTGACTAAACCCTTGGTGACTTACCCATTAATTCATTAATCACATAACCCACAAACCTACTTACCCACTAATGCAAGTAACCCAATAACCCTTCACCCGCATAGATCATTTAACCACTATTGACCATGGTTTCCCATTGTCAACCATATTGACCATGATTGACCAAAGTTGATCTTGGTTGATGCTCGTTGACCATATTGACCAAGGTTATTCAACATACGTCAACTATGACATTTTACCTCCTAGCCCTTATGGTCCTTGACCGCTCACTATAACCCCTAACCCATATGATTGTACATTCTCTTTAGTATCGAAAGGATTATTGAGATGTTGAAACTGCCCATTAGGCTTTTTTGATAATGGATCTAGCATTTGTAGTCCATTAGGCCTTCTAATGTATGAGGTCGATGGATATTTGCAAAAAAACCCTAGCAATATTTCAAGGTTGTGTTGCCAATGTTTGGTGTCAAACTTACTATAATCACTCTTATATAACATAGATAACATTGGTTTAAACAAAACCCAATAGGCTTATTGTGAAAAATATGATTAAACAAGGTGGCTTCATGAGTACTCTGGTAACTTTTTTTAAGGATATACCCTAGTTTATTGGTTGCAAACTTAGACCAAATAATGGTGGAAGAAGCATTTGCACCATGGTTATTGAAGAGCAATATTTTGAAGGTAGTTTAAGCCAAAAGGGTTATAAATTGATGGAGAAAATTAGTGACATGAAGCTTGATGATTAACTCTCCTAAAATGATAGCAACTATGGGTGCCTTTAAGGAAGGTGTTATCATAATCCGTTTGGAGAGAACTATTGTGATAGGGATGGTCATAGGTTAACTATAAAGGGTTAGAGGACGATGAAAGATATCCCAACCTACGCAACCATTATCATTAAGAGAGATATTGGTGGATTTTACCCTAGTTATAGAGGATTGTTTATTGCTCACGTAGAATTATCACTCAAAGTGGTTGGAATTACATGTGATTCTTGTTTGTTGGTTTGGATAAGATGGAGAATAACCTTACTTCAACAATTATTTTTTTGTTCATTAGTGTGTGTGTATGTGTGTGTAACCAAAATTGAGAAACTTGTATTTTAAAGGCTACAACAAAAACTAAACATCTACAAAAAATTGTTGTCCCAAGCTTAAAGGTAGGATCAACAACTTTCAAGAGTCATAGAGGAAAATTTACAAAAAAATTATACATAATACATCCCAATGATTCCCACACAAAAACTTGCAGGTATATAACTTAAGAAAGATGCCTAGGATTGTAATTGCTTTGAATCTTGATAAACATAACGAATTATAAACTTATTAAAAAACATGACAACTAATTGCTTCTTCCCGCCCATGATTGCTAAGGGAGGAGTTCTACATCTCCAAAACCATATCTTCCAATAGATGATGCACCACGCCTTCTCCTTTATTCTTGCATGAACAAAGTTAGTGGACATTCTATGATTGGAGACTACCGAATGTGATTCCTTACTCTTATTAATGACTATGTTTCTCATTGTATTGCACTCAACCTCTAATTCATCACTTTTCTATTTGTGTTGTACAAGAGTGTTCATAATCATATCAATCTATGAGGTGCACTAGTGTTCATTCTAATGGACCTTGGAAGTCATTGAGAAACATGAAGATCTGTTGCACTAAATTGACTCCTCACACCTTCCCAATGCCCTCTTGAAATCTCGAGCCTCTCTATAATCTATTTTAACAGAAGAACTCAAAGAGAAACTAGACCAAAGATTATATGGGCCTTGCTAAACTTGGGCTTAAAAATGTGAGAGAACTCCTAGTGATACCCTTGTTTCTAGGGTTCATGTAGATAACCCTTTATTCCTAGATATGAGCCATGCAACCAAAATTTCCTAAGACATGGGAGCTAACAATCTGATAAAATAGAGGTTAGAATGTACTTGAGAGAAACCCATTACAAACTGTTACATGTCGAAATTACTCACTTCGATAATGTCTCATTGTCATTATCGTGAGTGTCACAAGTGTCATAAAAGTCATACTTTTGTCTCCCATGTGTCGCATTGCGGACGACATCATAAGAACACTTGGGACATCCTCTAAGACTTGTTAGAAGATGGAAATATATCATTTGGCAAAGTTTACAAGCTTTTACCTTGAGGAATAATTATCCTAAAAGTATTTTTGGAGTTCATCGCTCCCCAACCCACTTGCAAGGAGCGCTAGCGCTCCTTGTCCTCTTAGCAGGGAGCGCTGCAATGCTCCGTGGCCAACTTGAGGGAGCATCGATCTGTTGAGAGAATATTGGGGAAGAATCCCCCTTATCTCTAAGGACAACTAAGAAGCATCCGAGTTAGTTTGGCTCGAACCCAAGTTCAAAGCTGGATCTAAGGGGAATCCCACAACTGATGGAGTCATATCCTCAACTTATCCCAAGAATATCTAAGGTGGTTGAGCCTCTCAAAACCTATATAAGGAGGCGTGCTCATGGTTAAAGGGGAGAATAATCAGTGAAAAGTATTGTCATTCTGATCATGGATCTTTTCAGCAAGGGGTTGGACAAAGGGGACTTGGTGAGGCAGCTACATCTGCATCTACAGTTTGTAAGCACCTCATTTTGTTCTCATTAATATATATGCTTGGCCTGTTTCCTTCAAGTTTGTGTACATTTTCACGGGCTTGTCTCTTCTTGATAAATCTAGTTTTAAACTAATCTTGGTAGAATAGGAAGTATGCATTGTCTTTTTTGTCTATTGAATTGCATAACTCATTAAAGGACTTGAAGATCAAGTGCAACCTGGATCGAGCAAGGACAAACTTCAAAAAAAGGTACTCATGGTTTCTTCCTCTTTTCCCTTGACCAATGTAGCTACATTTAAAGGAATGTCAGTGTTCAATGTTAGCAATTTTTCTGTCTTGGTCATAGGGGTCTAAGATCCAAGAGGACATTCACCTGTCCATAGGGGAATTTTACTACAACAAAAATTGGTGACTCCACTGGGGCTCAAAGCTTTCAGTTTTGGTTTCTTTCCTTGGTCTTGTCTTAGTCTTTGCCCGTCTTCAGATCCTACTCATTGTGTTTTTCCTCTTTTATACATGTGTTGTTAGTCTTGAAGTCATCTTACACAGGTTGATAATCAAGCCTTCTTGAGTTTTTGTTTTCTGGGTTGATACTTTTTCATTCTCAAAAAACAATGCCCCTTTTCCCTTACAACCAGAGCGCTGATTTCATTATCGACGCTCCCCTGCAGTGCTCTAGGGGGTGATGTAGTGCTTTGGTGCTGGTATAACTAGAGCACCGATTTTTCCTTCTGTTGAAAAATTGTGGGATGTCTCTGCTGGGTGTGATTTTTTGGTTTTTCCTCATGCTCATGACTTTTTCTATCAGTGTGTATCTTCTATAAAACTTGCAACCTTTTTCTTTCTAAGAGTTTTTAGTTCTTTGTTTTTTTTTTTTGTTAAACATATTTCCTTGCTTTGGAATCACTCTTCCTCTTTGAGATCTTGAGTTGGTTTGATACTTTCTCGTTCACCTGATTGTTTGAATGTTGTTGCAAGGAAGTTCAGAGATATTTGTATTGTTTCATTTGGTCTTTGATTTATATCTTTCCAAGCACATTTTTCTTGTTTGAGTTTTGGTTTTCTTTTTGAAAAATTTTGAATTTGTTTTGCTTCTTGTTTGTTCACCGTGAGAGTGTGATTTTTGTTTATATGATAGTTGCTTCCAATTGTCTAAAATTGCAAATAGTGAAATCTGGTTGGCATAAGAAGCTTCGAATCAAAACAATTAAAGTTCATATCTAAACAAAGAGATATCTTTTCATGATTGGACTTTGGATATTAGAATCATTTTTTGACTAGTTTAACATTGAATTGGATTCTTGTTGAGAGCAATTGCGTGAAATCTCTGCATTTTTGTGTTTGATAGTGAAAGAAAATTCTTCTCCTTCCCATAAATAGAAGTTCATTGAAATAAACGATTGTTTATCATTTTTCTTATGTTTTTTTGGGAATCGAGTCATAATATCATCAATTTCACTCTCATTCACCTCCGAGTAAAGAACAACCACAAAAATCAACACTAATTAAAATTGATCTAGAAACTTTTTCTTTTTAGATTATTTCACCAACATTAGACTAGGATTAGTGCTTTGGATTAGGATGTGAGTACAACTCTCCAAAGCATTCAAAACAAACATTAGCATCTTGCGATAGGGAGAGCAAATCCAATTTTCGTATAAGTATATCTGGGATCCCCCTCTCACATAGGGGTTACGCATGAGGTCACGTTCGGGAGAGCCACAAAGATTATCCCTTCGTGGTTTAACCGTTCGTAGTAGTAAGATCATATATTGGAGGTTCTTCTGGAGGTCCAAATGTCTTCATTTGGTCTCGGTGCTTCGTGAATTTCGAATCCGTTCAGGGTCCTCTGGAGTTCTACCGGTCCACTTGTCCTCAGTTCTCTCGAAGGATTTTGGACTTGTTATCCTGCCCATACGTTCCGATTGGATTGTTGACTGTACCTGCCCAAGGGTTTACTATGAGTTGGTGTATTTAGTAGCCATAATATTTAGGGTCTTTACACAAGGTTACAGTGAAGGGAAGTCTTCACTGTACCTGGAATAGACAGTGGTGAAACTCACTCAGGCTCCTTGGAGGGTAAATCCATGACTACTATGTGGAAGCTTGCACCAAGGCATAAGTCGGCTAAGTAGGTGACCATCATAGTTGTTCCACCCGCTCATATCATAGCCCCTTCTCAATTTTATCACGCGATGTTGGATTTCATCACCAACTAGTATGGTCATTGAGAGAAGGTTTGTTTGCTTGTTGGTTTTTCTAGATTTTTTAGCGTGTGCTATTGTTTTAATATTGTTCAAGATTGAACCTGTAGACGATAAAGGTCTTTGCAGATCATATATGATGCAAGGGTTTCCTCTAGAATAAGGCTATGGACCCTTACCTCCTAATTCACTAGAAGACATCTACCACGAAGAAGTAGAAAATCGATCTGACGCTGGGAGTGCTGCTACTCCTTTATTAGAAAATTAGGAAAGAGCCTTGGTTACGGTTGAGGATCCCACTCCTCATACTACACCTATTTCATAAGTTCCTATTGAACCACGACTGGTTCGATTATAATGGTTTGGTAATATTATAGAAGAAGAAGTCCCTTGTTTGTTGTTGAGACCAATTACCGAGACATATATGGGATCCACATAACCAATTTTTAGTGATGAGTTTAGGACCCCCGTTAGTCCTACTGATGCAGTAGATCCACGTCAAACACTTGCTCATTTTGTATGGAAGACTCCATTGGGACGTGATCTTTATGAGCATTTTGACTTTATTCGACAACCTCTTAATCTTCATGACCCTCTTGCTGCTGAGGCAGGTCCATTCGGTCAGACTATTGATCGTCCCATTGAATAGGTCATCAATCCTGCTGTTACGTCAGCACAACTCCACCTCCATGCTAGAGTCATCACTTCTCATCATACACAAGGCACTTCAACCGTTACACCCTTTCACACTACAACTCCTCATGTTCCACAAGATCCTATTGGAACACCTTTACAACAGAGAATGTAGACCCTTGCCAGACATACACAACCAACTGCGGGACATATCCCAACTGGGGGGAAACCAACATCTAATGGACCTATCCCTCCCGGAACACAACCATCCTTTAGTGGGCCTACCCCTCCTGGGGTACATCCACCTTTGCATGTTCCTTCCAAGGGACAACCTCCCTTTACTGGTCAAACCCTAGTTGTAAATCAACCTATGGTAGGGGGGAAACCTTCTTTTTTCTAGAAACCCTTAACAGTCCCGGGGAGTACCTTCAGGAGGTACGTTTAATAAACCCTACTTTGGAGGGAAATCCTACCATAAACGACAAGGAGGAGTATCAAATATTGTTCCTTTCGGACTATCTTTTGGACAACCTTATCCGAGTGTCCCAAATCCCACCTGGGGTCCTCAAGGACAACAACTTTATCCTCCCGATGGGTCTAATTTTTATCCTCCCCAAGGAGATAATGTTTACCCTCCTCAGGGACAAACTGTTTAACCTCCCCAAGGGAAAACTGTTTATCCCCCACAACCCAATCAAATGACTTATACTCCTCAGAATCAACCTTGTTTCGCCCCGCTCATGAATGTTCCTCAACAACCATCGAATCCTGCCTATACTGGTCAACAACAACCGTATATGGGAGGACCTACTGGATACAATTATCCACCTCAACCAGTTTATGTCCCCACTCGTGTCCCTATGCCGCACCAGTATCACAGTTAGGTTAATCGACAACTACCTTTCCTTGCGACTCTGGATCTACCAGAATTATCTCGGTTGATCCCATATTTCATTTTCCTTTTTGGCCAATAATTCGTGCTAAATTACCTTCTGACATCCCCAAATTTGACGGTAAACCTGGAGAAGACCCAAACAACCATGTAATGACATTCCATTTATGGTGTTCATCAAATTCATTAATGGATGATTCTATACGTTGACGTCTCTTCCAGCGCACACTCACGGGCTCTGCAACCAAATGGTACATTGAACTTTAATGTGGTTCTTTCCAAGATTTCAACTCCCTCGCGATGGATTTTCTCACACATTTTCAATTACCCATCCGGTACGAGACGAGTATTGAACTTTTAACCTCCCTTCGTCAAACGAACTCAGTGCATATCTCTGATCACATTCATGAGTGGAGACGACAACTAAGGTTGATTAAGGTGACCTTTCCTGACCAACTATTGGAAGAGTGGTTTACTAAATCTCTTTTACCCCCGATTTCTCGTGATGTCGCCATGGATGGTGTAGTCACTGAGGAAGAAGTCATTGCTCAAGATCAATACTTAGATTTGGTTTACTCCCAATCTGGTACTTTGTATGAGTTGATTCCAAATGCTACCCATACTCCTACCGATCCATCCAAACCTTCTTCCACGACAAATGCGGATGGAAATATCGGTACTGTCAAAACCCAATCTACATCACAGTCGACCGGAAAAATAAATTGCTCTGTTTCTACACACGTTACCAGTTCGAATTCACTCTCCTCTACCTCCCTCCTGACTCAAATCTCTGAGGTGAATGCAGTTCAATCTGCCTCTTCACAACAATCCGGGAGTAACAAGAAAAAAAAAAATAAATCCAATAATAATAATAATAATAATAATAATAATAATAATGAACATTCCGAAACACAAAATCCACCACTTGTTGCTGATCATTTCCATGTCTTATTTGTGGTGAAGATCATTTCACCCGAGACTGTCCACATCGCGATGAAGTTGCAAAAAATTTTCAAAGGGAATTCCCAACCCACCGTGTTAAAGCAACCTTTTCCTTAGCAACAATCCATGGTTGCTCAAGCACTTTCCCCTCCCACGGGGGGCGGTTTGAACCATCCTCCTAGTGATGAAGCCTTGACGGGTGCTCATATTTATATGTTCAATGAGATTGATTTAACCACTCGCACCACCACATACAACACACCGACTAAACCTGATAAAGAAAAGGTCACTAAGAATACTCCACTAGATCCATCTCTCGCCTCCGTTAGTCTTCCATCTGAATCACTTCAGATAGAGAAACCTACTTTCGACTCTATCTTACGCCCTCCCAAGAGCACTATCCGCAAGTCAAATTTTAATCCTAGTTCACGTGCCGCCCAAAACTACAACATTGTTGAAGATTTGGCTCAAGCACCGTGTGCTATGTGCACTCTTGAAGTTCTACAACATTTCCCAAGTCAACGTATAATGCTCTTGTCTGCCATTGGCGCCTTTGGTCCCGAGTCAGCAAATAATATCACGTTTAACCTAGACAACTTCAAGTCACGACTTTCTCACCAACTTGCTTTTCAAATTGATGTCATTGTTCATAACCAATACATTCACCGCACCATATTGGACGAGGGAGCTTCCAATTGTGTCATGTCGTTAGCTTGTTGGAAAGGATTAAAATCACATGCACTTAACGAGTCCCCTATAATGTTACGAGCATTCGACGGGCGAGGTTTTTGTCATCACAGACTCTTGCAGTCCTTAGTCGTTCAGTTGGGAGGTAAGACCGTCTCTATCGATGTAAAGGTAGTCGATGCTCCCCTTGATTACAACTTGTTATTAGGAATAAGTTGGTTTTATGCCATGATTTCCATCGCTTCATCGATGTTTCAATGTGTACAATTCCCTTATCAAGGCAAAATTGTCACTATCGACCAGTTAGGTTACTGTAAAACCGACGCTCGCACTCCCGCTACCAACAATATTCCTTTCTTGGGAGATACTAAGATCACTTGTGAAAGTGTTGGTGTAGGTCATTTAAAATATTCTTCCCTTATGAGTACTTTCCCTGCACCACTTCCTCCCACCATACAACATATTTCCACAATCAATATGATTTCGACTATGGCCTATCAGTATTTAGAATCATCTGATCCTTGGGTTGTGCCTAGTCTGTTAGAGTTTGATGCACTCGGTGACGCTATGCCACTTAGTCCAGTTGAGGCTTCATATGATGCTATCCAATCTGCCTCTCCCTCCTTGGATGACCAACATCTATTGGTATCCAACACTTATTCATTGCCATCTTGGTTGAATTCCTTGTCCTCTGCTTTAGACTACATTTCCCAGATTTTTCCATTTGACCAATCCATTATGGAAATGCTTAGTATCGACAAGGTACCTTGGGATGACAACCATAATCAATCGTCTTTTCTTCCTAGTCTAGATGAAATTCAGGAGGATATACACTCTATCGTCCCCCCTAATGTTGTTGATTCTCCCCAATCTCCTATACTTACCTAGGATACTACTTCCGAGGGGAATTTAGGTAACATCTCTTCTACCATTGCCATCAATATCTCGATCAAAGAAGGTATCATGAAAAATGTTGATCCCGATGCTAATTGGTCTCCCAAGGAAGTGGCATCTTACACTAGTTTATTTAAATAATTCTGCGATGTCTTCACTTAGAGCTACAAGGAAATGCCCGAGATCGATCCTTTGATTGTTGTGCATGAAATAAAAACTTACCCTGGCATTAAACCTGTGCGACAAAAACTTCGCCCGGTTCATTCAAAGAAAACCGCGACCATAAAGGCATAAGTTGAAAAAATGTTAAAATATGGCTTTATCTATCTTGTCCCCTTGACATAATGGGTTTCTAACATTGTTCCGGTTGCTAAAAAACAAGGCACCATTCATGTTTGCGTCGATTATAGGGATCTCAACAAGGCTTGTCCCAAAGACAATTATCCCACACCCTTCATCGACCAAATCATTGATAATTGCGCTGAAAATATTATTTTCTCTTTCATGGATGGATTTTAGGGATATAACCAGATTGACACTCTACCCGCTGATCAACATAAGACAACCTTCATCTACCCGTGGGGAAAATTCGCTTATTGGAAACTACCTTTTGGTCTCAAAAATGCTGGTGCCACTTTCCAGCGGGCCATGTCATATGATTTCCACGATATCAAACATATTGTAGAACCTTACCTCGATGATTTACCTGCCCATTCATCTAATCGATCTACCATATTGGTCATCTATGAGCCATTTTTCTTCGATGTCGGTTCTACCGTATCCGTTTGAACCCCCATAAATGAATCTACGCTGTCAGATTAGGTCGAATCCTCGATTTCGTTGTCTCCAAAGATGGGATTTGGGTGGAGCCCTTAAAAATCAAAGCTATTATTGCTTTACCTCCTCCCAACAATCTAACCCAAATACAAAGTTTGCTAGGGAAAGCAAACTTTCTTCGCCATTTTATATGTAATTACGTCAAGCTTACTAAAGGATTTATGCGATTGTTGCAGAAAGACATTCCTTTCATCTAGGATGACACTGCTCAACGATCTTTCGATGCTCTTAAGCATGCATTGACCCATACAACTCTTTTGCAATCTTTGAATTATGCACGAGACTATATCCTTTATTTGGAAGCCTCTACTTCCACTATTTCTATGGTGTTAGTCCAAGAGGACCCTAACAATGAGGAATATGTGATCTACTATCTGAGAAAGAGTCTATCCGGTCCCGAGCTCCGCTATTCACATGCTGAAAAGTTGGCTCTGAGAGCCGTCATTTTCGTCCAAAGATTTCGCCATTACATCCTGTTACGCACTACCACACTCATTGCAGACTCGAACCCCATGTATTATATTCTGACACTTCAAGTCCTTGGGGTAAAATATTCCAAATGGATCGTTATTCTTCAATAATTCGACCTCGAGTTTGCCAAATCAAAAGCTAAAAAGTCCTTGGTTTTTGTGGAACTTATCTGCGATCTTCCCCATGCTGATGAAGAAACTGAGCCTAATGATTCTATTCTCGATGAATCTCTGTTCCTCATTATCACATCCAATCCTTGGTATGGAGATATTATTCTTTATCTTCAAACCCAACGTTTTCAACCCGATATCTCCTGTGAAGAACGTCGTCGTATTCGCCACCATTCTAGACACTACCTTATCATCGGTGACACTTTGTATCGCCGTGGTATTGACACTATCCTACGACGTTGTTTAACTCATGATGATGCTGAACATGTTCTAAATGACTGTCACCTTGGAGCATGTGGCGGTCACCTTTCTCGTATGGCTGCAACTTAGAAAATCTTACGTGCCGATTAATTTTGGCCCTCCATCTTCAAAGATTGTATTGAGGCTATCAAAAGATGCCCACCCTGCCAAGTTTTTGATAAAAAGGCACACACCCACCCCGCTCCGTTGCATCCTATTGTCTCCATCGACCCCTTTTCCAAATGGGGTATTTATTTCATTCAATGTAAGCCTACCTCAACCGGGGGGCACAGTTATATCATCGTTGCCATTGATTATTTCACAAAATGGGCCGAGGCTATGCCTACTTTTCTTAATGATGGTCATACTGCAACTCTCTTCATCTTCAACCACATCATCACTCGCTTTGGTGTTCCATAAGCCATTGTTAGTGATCACGGTTCACATTTTCAAAAGTTACATGTCAAGTTGGGTTTTCGCCATGATAACTCCTCCCCCTAATATCCTCAAGCAAACAGACAAGTTGAAGCTATCAACAAAGTACTTAAAACCATGATCCAACCCATGGTGGGGGAAAACAAAACTTTTTGGCATTTGCAACTTTTCTCCGCCCTCTGGGCTTACCGCCCCTTAGTGAAAACTACAACTAGATTCACTCCTTTCCAGTTGGTATATGGCGTTGAAGCAGTATTACCAATCGAGTGAGAAATTCCTTCGTTGAAACTCACAATAGAAATCCTGCCTCACACCTCTGCTAAAGATGAATGTTTCCTATATCTAACTAGTTTGGACGAAACACGTCGCGATGCTACTCTCATTAA